>CABHPH010146018.1:0-58931 GCA_902168325.1 Peromyscus nudipes | reverse complement strand
ATAGATAGATAGATAGATAGATAGATAGATAGATAGATAGATAGATAGATAGATAGTAGATGGGTTGTAGATGGGTGGATGGGTGGGTTATGGGTGGGTCATGGATGGAGGGATGATGAATGAGTCATGGATAGGTGGATGGGTGGGTAGATTATGGGTGGGTCATGGGTGGATGGATGAATGGATGGATGGACAGATAAGTAAGAGAATGGGGGGAGGGGAACAGCCAAAATCTAGTCCTGTGCAATTCATCATTATGAGACCATTTGATAGGATCAAAGATTAAATCCAAAGAAACTCCCAGGTCTTCCTGTACAGATTTCCTAGATTCAGATTGTAAAAGACCACAGGAGTTTTCTCTGTGGTCCTTCTCCATCTTGACTCCTCTCTATCTTGACTCTTGAATAAAGATATTGTCAAAATTTAGGCTGAATTCATGGTGGGGGGGGAGAATGTGAAGTTTGAAGGGAAACTTGGAAAAAAGAAACTCAATTTACACATGTGGAAACTGAGTCACAGAAAGAACAAGAACATTACAGAGCTCTTTAACAGCCAACTTGAACTAGAATAGCCCTGGCCAGAGTCCCAGAGGTGGTCTTCTGGACTGCCAGGTAAGGTGCAACTCATCTGGGTAAGAGCCTCCGAGGTTCTGGTGTGGGTTGATTATTTTAATCTCTGTGGCTGTAGATGAGATCAGAGAGTTTGTGTGAAGGGAAATTCTACATCATATCATGTGATAGCAAGAGAAGAAATAGACTTGAGATAAAATCCTTTCTGACACAAATAACACAGCAGATTGTGAGGAAGGCCAGGTGTGTTCGCATTGTGGCTATTATTAAGCCAAGGCTCTCACTGTTTTCCTAACTGCAAGGAAAAAAAAGACACCAAACTCTTAATAAAATATTTACCTAGAGCATAGTTTTTTCACTCAGGAATCAAGTTATTTTCTGATTCATTTTTTTAAAGTACCTGCTTTTATAAAATGACCTTTCCATAAATTCATCTTATCAAGGAATATGAGATTCTTCCAACATTAAAAAATGAAGCTGTTCTGGTTGGGTCCTCACTGGCTTTTTGAGTGGGAGGAAAACAAAGCAAAAACCTTCAAAGACTTGGAAGCACTGATGGGTTACTGAAGATTATTCTGGTTGTTGCTGTTATTTCATCCTTTTCCTTCAGAATGCAAGGCATTCAAAATTCCCCATGGAATAAACAGGTCTCAGCATCCTGGATGTTGCCTGAGTTAAGAAAAGAGGGGGAAGGATGTATGTGCGGAGTGTAGAAGCAGGGCCTAGTTTTTCTGAGCTTCGCACAGTCATCTTGCCTTTGGCTTTCCCCACAAGGAACCAGAAATAGGATAATACATTTTTCTAAATTACTAGCATTGGGAATGATGCTCAGCATAGGGCACTTTCCTAGCATGCTTAGGAATAGAAGTCTAATCCTCAGCATGATGTTTGTGTAAAGGCTTTCTAATTGTGAGCTAACTATTAGCATGTTTTGAGTGACATGGCAAGTCCTAGCCTGGCCACTCTGTGTAAACTAGTTTCTTCTTCCAACTTTAGAAACAGGTAATCCTTTTATTCCCATTTATAGATGGAGGCTCTGAGAGGTGAGGAAGCCTATCCAAGGCACACAGATGGCAAAGTTAAGGTGACAACCCAAGCGGTTTGATTGCCACACTACCAGCCTGCGGAAGCAGTGGGAATCTTTTTTCGTGTAGGAGAAATCTGTTTGCACAGCCATTGGGGACTTTCACTCTAGTGATGTACCTAACATTTTGAAAAGTCAGATGATGTTGCCAAACACAACACAAGCTGCTTGAACTAGTTCTGGACCTCAAGGAAGTCAAGATTTGTTCATCGTTTGTGTCATGGGTGACTGTAGATCACTGGCACACTACCCTACAAAGCCCATGGAGACCTAGGTTATAAGAGTACCTATCACAATGGTAGAGAGACAGCCCGAACTGACCCACTCTGGTGATGGGATGGCCAAACACCCTAATTGTCGTGCTAGAAACCCCATCCAATGACTGAGGGATCTGGAAGCAGAGATCCATGGCTAGGACCCGGATGGAGCTCCGGGAGCCCAATTAGCGAGAAAGAGGAGGGTCTATATGATCAAGAATTGTTGAGACCAAGGTTTGATAAAGCACAGGGACAAATAGCCAAATGGATGGAAACACATGAACTATGAACCAATGGCTGAGGGGCCCCCAACTGGATCAGGCCCTCTGAATGGGTGAGACAGTTGATTGGCTTGAACTGTTTGGGAGGCATCCAGGCAGTGGAACTGGGTCCTGTGCTCATTGCATGAGTTGGCTGTTTGAAACCTGGGGCTTATGCAGGGTCGCTTGCTTCGGCCTGGGAGGAGGGGACTGGCCCTGCCTGGACTGAGTCTACCAGGTTGATCTCAGTCCTCGAGGGAGGCTTTGCCCTGGAGGAGGTGGGAATGGGGGGTGGGCTGGGGGGAAGGGGAGGGAGGCGGGAGGGGGGAGAACAAGGGAATCCGTGGCTGATATGTAGAACTGAATGGTATTGTAAAATAAAATTTAAAAAAAAATTTAAAAAGAAGAGTACCCATCCCCCAGATACCTGAGATCCTGAGCTCAGAAGAGGGTGTATGGGTTTAACAGGCCAGGTACATACCTGTCATCTATCTTTGACCTCAAATGGAGCAGAGTACCTAAAACCTAGGAATTGATAGCAACCTTAGCTTCAGGAATCAATATCTTCATTGGGCTTTTGATTGAATTCCTTATTTCTCTGATACCCAATGATTAATTTTAGAATGGTTTAAGGTCTGAAGATCTCCCTGGTTGTGCCTGAGTCTCAAGACCCCGAGCAAGACCACCACAGAGCCAATATTCGATGCAAAATACACAGGGGTTTATTGATAACAAGCAAGGCTGGGCTTGGTCCGTGTCCAACACTGGACACAGCAGATGGAGGAGGACAGGCCTGAGCTCTCAGAGTGAGGGGTTTTTAAAGCGGAAAAGCCACAAGTGGCCACCTTTGTGTCATATGATTGACTGGGGGTGTGTAACCTTTGAACTTACTGGTTGTGGGTTACAGTTATCATTTTTGGGCAAGCCCCAGGCTTTGTCCTTGAGCTGCCATGGGGGCTGGCTGGCCTAGCACATACTGAATCTGGGGGCTGACTCAGTGGCTCAGGCTCTGTCCTTGAGCTGCCATGGAGGCTGGCTGGCCTCACACATTCACATTGACCTGTGCATATAACTCTAAGTTGGTGAGGGGTCCTAGACAGTAAACACCTGGCTGAACCTTGAGCAGACAGAGTACATGCAGAAAAGGAGCTACTGCAAGGACTATGTCTTTTGTTCATGGCCCTCCCAGAAACTGTTTGCTCAAGTCTCAGGAAACTGAAATTGAGGCCTGATCTCCGAGAGAAGACTGAGCAGCCTGTTGGTGTCTGCTTGGTCCTTTCACCCCAAGCCATCATTTTCCACTTATTTTTAGACAGTGCGGCCTGCACTGGAATGCATCCCTCTTCTCCTTTACCTGCCCTGGTAACTCCTGCTCCGGCATCTATCGTGTGGCATTGGCTTGTGCTGAGCCACTTAATAAGGCAAAGCTCTATGAATCCATCACTCCATCTTGATGTCTACTGAGACAATGTTTGAGTCACTTTTCTTGTTGCTGTGATCAAATACCAACAAAAGCATCTTACGGAAGGGAGGTTTATTCTGCACAGTCCAAGGACTCAGTCAGCTGTGGCAGGAAAGCATGGTGGTGGGGGCATGAGGCAGCTGTTCACACTCAGTCCACAGTCGATGCTAATGTTCATCAGATTTTCTACTTTTTCCTCAATCAGGGGCTCCCACCTGCGGGGTGGTACCACCCACACTCAACAGGTTGGGTCTTTCTATCTTAGACAACCTACTCTAGAAACCCTCTCACAGGCATTCCCAGAGGTTTGACTTCTAGGTATTTCTGGAGCCTGTCAAGATGATAATCAACACTAACAGCACCAGAAAAGAACTTTCTTTCAGGTCATAGCCTAAGAACCAAGCTACTCTTGTGATGAATTTCCTCTTTTGAAACTATCCTACATTCTGGATTCTTAAAAGGTGTCCTATTTCCCATGTGTCTTATGTTACTAGGAGTCTCAGAGCCACAGTGTTCCAGACACAGAGCAGGGCCTTTACAGTACTTATTAACATGTGGATTAATAATTATGTCCGTGTATAAATTTTACTTGTTTTTATTATTTTCCTTTCAGAAGCAATGTTTTTTTTACTCTATTTCTATTTTTTCTTTTATAATTTTTGCATTTTAGGGACTATAAGACCATTGTGATTTAAGATGAGAAAACATACTAACCCCATGTGTCTGGAGGGCCAACTGGTAATCTGATAATGTGTAGGCTTTGGAGGTAGCAACTGAATTCCACTTCAGTCACAGGAATTATTCAAAGAGATAAATGTGATGATGCTCCCCAGCTGTCTCACTGCCCCCTGCCCAGGAAGCTGTGTGAACAGCTGCCCTTCTCAGGTCCATGATATTCCTAGTGACTTAGTCACAACATCTTAGAGGTGAAAATGTTGAGTGTCACAGATACAATTAAAACGCCCTATTAGGTTCTTTTCTTACAGAAGAGCCATGAACACACAGAACTTGTTGGAATAGTTCAGAAATTAGTCATGTGCTCACACTGGAGATCTACTGAGGCCAGGCAGCTGAGTGATGTCAGTGACCCAGCTCTCTCTGGGCTCCTTAAGTATTTACATATGACATAAAGACACTGGACCCCAAGACTAGATAATCTCTTCTCATACGATAAATCTGCAATAAAGGTTCCATACACATGTAAACGATCGTAAATCCCCCAAGACTTTTGGTTGGTGGATTGTTTGTTTGTTACAGGCTGTATCCTGTAACCCAGGCTAGCCTTGATAATTTGAATGTAGTCAAGGATAAACATGAGCTTCTGATGCTCCTGCCTCCACCTTCTAAGGCCTAGGATTATAGGAATGTGTACCACACCAGATGTATGCAGTGCTCGAGCTCAAACCTGGGGCATCCTGAATACTAGACAAGAAAACACTATCATCTGAGCTATGGCCTAGGCCTTCTCCAAAGGCTTTTAGGAATAGAGAGCTGTGTCTAGAGAAGAGAGCTAGAAAGTGACCCACGTTAGCCACCACTCTGAAAGTGCTCAGGAGCCTCTGTGATCAAAGGAAGCTGCTTTGAATTTCCAATTTGAAATCTCCAATTTGAAAAGCAGGTCTTTTCACCATAAAAAGGTGAAAATTTGTATAGTTGGGATGTATTAATATTAGTTGGAATTTGGCTGGGGCACCTGGTCCATCTCCTGCCTTCAGGAATCTGATACACTGTAAGAACACTGCAGTGAATTTTCCAGAGCAGGCTGGAGTTGGGAGTGGGCTGTGAGCAGTACCAGTGAGGTGCTAAAAAGCCTTTGTCAGCTCAGCTGGGGTCCCTGATTACCTATGTCAACATTATCTTCCAACTGCTGCCAGGGAAACACTGAGCCTATCACAGAGTGGCTTTGCTTGTAGTTCATAAACCAGGGCTAAAAATTCATTTTATGGTGAAATGGGAGATTAGTTAATTTGCCAAGTTAACTGAAAGCCATCCTCAAATGTTTCCTGTGTACATTGTGAAACCCTGAGGCGACAGAGACGTTTTCCATGGCCTCCATTGTCCCTCTCCTTTCCCCCAACTTGACTTTCATTGGCCACATAAATCATTATCTGAGGCAAGTTATAGCCAGACCATTATGGTCTAACGTTTCTTAGTTCCTGCTTCCAAATTAAATCTGCTTGGAAAAAGAAAAAACTAGAAAATATTTCAATTTTGTTGTGCAATTTTGTTATTCCTGGAAGTAAAAGCTTTTTTGTTTTATTTTGTTTTTTTTGGGGGGGGGTTGTTTGTTTTTTTACATTGCATAGCTAGTCTTATTTTGTGTGAAAAATGCATGGATACTCCAGGAACAAAACAACAAACAAAAACTTGCTCAGTTCTGAGGTAGTAAGGACACAGACATCTGTAACTGCACTCAGAGGTGCTGACTGACAGAAAGCAGACTTCTCCCTGAGCTTCACACATTACAGCTGAAGCTCTATGTAGATGAAGAAGTGCTAGCCCTGTTTTTCTTGACTCATAGTGAATGCCGTTAAAAATTCTTTTTGGACTTCCTTTACAAGATCGTTTTGTTTTTTTGTTTGGTTTGGTTTTTCTTTTTAGGGTAAAGGCATGGGAATTTCCCAACTGCCATGTTCCACTTCACACCTCATACTGTCTTCTTTCTCTTCTCGTTTTTTATCTTCACTGCAGACCATGGGAAAGGCACATACCCGTTATTTGGCAGCCTCTGGGCAAGGGCTGGGGAAAATCTGACTAGTAACTACTCTAGTGAAGCAAGAGTCTAGAATCATGACAACTGTTAGATTCACATGCAAGTGACAAGTTGGCTAGATCTAAAACATCTACTGGCTTACAGCTGTGCTTTTTACTTTTTGTTTTTGATGTTGTCTGTTACACATGTTTGCATGTGTTTCCTCAGTCACTCTCCATGTTATGTTTTGAAACGGGGTCTTTCAGTGAGTCTCAAACTCTCTGATATAGCTTCTGAGTCTTAATGTGAGACACCTTTTTTCCCAGGCAAAGGCCTATATTCTTTGAGCTTCCTCCTTTCCTTTTATGTCAATGAGCCAATTGAGTCATATTGTCAAATCAAGCTTGCACCAGTGGAATGAGATAGTCACCACCTGCATTGGAAATAAAAATCGAAGGTCATCTTGGCAGTGTATGTTTGCTAACCTTGTCTGGGTTCTGGCACACCCTACGAACAAACAGGAGTTGCCTTGCCACCTTGCTCGTGCTTTGTGAGTGTCCTTTGTTGACATCATCCCGTCTTATCTCTCCAGTGCTTGCCTTTATGTATGTTCTGGGGACCAAACAAAGGTCCTCTGGCTTGCAAAGCAATCACTACTGACAGAGCCTTCCCCCTCAGTGCCTGAGCTGCACTTTGACATTGCTTAACAAAGCTATGCTATCTCTGATATAAAAAGTCCATGGCCGAGTCTTTCCAGGGTAAATTGCTGTCTTGGCTGACCTCCCCCTTTGTCTTTTTATTAGTGAATGCTTTGTCATAGATTTAATTAGGGAAGACTAACTACTCTGGAGTTAGAGCTGAAAGAAGACTCACCCCACCCCAACAGCACAAGATTATATCTCTTGAGTTTTATTTGTTGATGAAAATTCGAAAGCAATACCAAACAAGAGTACTAAATTGTATCACAGTACTAGCTAAGAATTCTCAATGTGCATAGTTAACTCATATACCGTTCACACAACAAAGCAAACAGCATTTCAAAACAGAGAAAGTTAAAACCACAGTTTCCTGAGTCCTGTTTACAGATCTCATTTGTTAAACCAAAGCCCATCTCTCTTGACAGTTCCTGTTAGATTTGTGTTCATGACAAGACACAGAAGTACTGGGCTGCTTAAAACACAAATCAAATCACAAATTCCATCGCCACAACTGCCTGGGGAAGTAACAGTTAATTTGAGTGCCTGAGCTTTAGATAGACTCTGAGGCCAAAGATTAAGAGGCAAGATTTCAGTGAAAATGTTTAGACACTACGTATCACACAGCTGGAAATGAGGGACTGAGTTACTGGAGAATTTGAATTATGTGTGCATGCAATCAAGAACAATAAATGGATCTGTGTCCAGGAATAACAATTCCTCAGATGTGGATATGCATACTGTTTACACAGAATTCCCCAGAATTCTCTCCCTCAACCTCAAAACAATAGGGTGTAAAACTGCCACTTTGCAAACCTATTTCAGAGGCCCCAGGGAAAGGGTCAGCCCCTGTGAGCCCACCTGAATAGCAAGGAGTAGTTCTGATTCAGGTTTCTCAGAACAGTATGTGTTCATCCTCAAATCCTATTGCTTAATTACAGACTTCGTTCACTCAGCCAGCTTTCCAAAACAGGACAACTCCTGATGCTTACTCTGAAACACAAAAGACTAACTGCCCTCATTCAGAAAGGTGTGACTGTGATTACATTGTCTCTCCCCCTTTTGCCTTCCATTCTCTTTTGTGGCTCAGGCTGTTTTAAAAATTAGAAAAATAGGGGCTGGAGAGATGGCTCAGAGGTTAAGAGCACTGGCTGTTCTTCCAGAGGTCCTGAGTTCAATTCCCAGCAACCACATGGTGGCTCACAACCATCTGTAATGAGATCTGGTGCCCTCTTCTGGCCTGCAGGGATATGTGCAGGCAGAACACTGTACACATAATAAATAAATGACATAGTAAATAAATAAATATTAAAAAAATTAGAAAAATATCATCCTGAGTGAGGTAACCCAGACTCAGAAGGACAAACATGGTGTGTACTCATTCACAAGTGGATACTAGATGTATAGCAAAGGACAACCAGACTGCAACCCACAGCTCCAGAGACGCTAGTAAACAAGGAGGACCCTAAGAAGGAAGCATAAATTGCCCAGTGAAGGAGAAATAGATGAGATCTACATGAGTAAACTGGGAATGAGGGTGGGTAATGGAGGGCAAAGAATGGTGGATGAGAACATAAGGAAATGAGAGGTTCGAGCTGAAACAGGGACAGAGTGGGAGAGCAAGGAAAGAGACACCATGATAAATGAAGACACCATGGGGATAAGGAAAAACAGGGTGCTGGGGAAGTTCCCAGGAATCCACAAGGATGATCCCACCTTGGACTACTAGCAGTAGTCTAGAGGGTGCCTGAACTGATCTACTTCAGTAACCAGATTAGTGAATACCCTAACTGTCATCACAGAGCCTTCAACCAGTTACTGATAGAAACAGATGCAGAGATCCACGGCCAGGTGCCAGGCTGAGCTCCAGGAGTTCAATCAATGAGAGAGAGGAGGGATTCTATAAACAAGGGACTTCAAGATCATGATAGGAAAACGTACAGAGATGACCAGCCACACTAGTGGGAACCCATAGCTGTGGAGCTCCCATGGGACTGGACTAGGCCCTCTGGATACACAAGACAGTTGTTTAGCTTGAACTGTTTGGGGGGCCCCCAGGCAAGGGATCGGGATCTGTCCCTGGTGCATGAGTGGAGTTTTTGGAGCCCAGTGCCTATGGTGGGACACCTTGCGCAGCCTTGGTGCAGGGAGCAGGGGCTTGGACCTGCCTCAACTGAATGTACCAGGCTCTGCTGACTCCCTATGGGAGACCTTGCCTTGCAGGAGGTGACAATGGGGGGCGGGAGGAGGGAGGAGAGGGGAATCTGTGGTTGGTATGTAAAATGAATAGAAAATTTCTTACTGATAATAATAAAATAACATCAACAAAAAAAATTAGAGCAGAGTTGAAACGAGGTGTGCAGTGACCAGAGGGTAGAATTCACCCCAACTCCAAGCTCTTTGATTGGAGTTCTGACAAGAAGAATAGTTGTGTCACAGTCACCAATGCAGTGTCTTCTTGTTTTCCTGAAAACACTTGTCCTTGCTACAAGTAGTTTAGAGGTTAGAATGAAGGTCTGACAGTCAGGATTTGTGGTGGCTATTATCAGAATTGCCACAATTTTTATTGCACAGGGG
The DNA here is from genome assembly GCA_902168325.1 of Peromyscus nudipes. NCBI lineage: Eukaryota > Metazoa > Chordata > Mammalia > Rodentia > Cricetidae > Peromyscus > Peromyscus nudipes. Next base: position 49,335 of record CABHPH010146018.1, on the reverse strand, counting down.
TTAGCCTGAAGCAGCATGGTTTATTGGAGAGCGGATGTGTCTGGAACTGACCTGTTGGTGAATGAGAGATGGTACATACCAGGACCGTACATCAGCCACACTCAAGGGCTGCATCATTGCAGGAGAGCCACTGCATCCTTGAACATCATTCTGGCATGGCTGAAGGGGTTTGATTCTCTCATCTGTAGAGGAATAGCAGAAGAACCTTACCTTCTACAGTGGAGACAAAAGTCCTTCAAGAGATTTAGTATAATTGTATTTTATTTTAAAATGCATTAAATATTTTAACAATCAAAAATTAAAAAAAAAAGGTCTAAGCAAAGCTGGGAGAAGAGGTTGTAGCTTTGCTTTCCAGTTGTGCTTCTGAATCAGTGCATCAACTAAAAGTCCACACTTGGTGCATGTGCATGAGAGTAGAAGTCCCAGGAGAACTTGCAGGAATCAGTTCTCTTCTATCATGTGGGTCCTGGAAGTCAAACTCAGATTGTCAGGCAGCAAGTACCTTTAACTGATAAGTTCATTTCTGGCATTCCCACCTCAGACATCACAATCAGTCCTGAACCAAAGAATTTAGAAAAAGAATTAAAAAAAAAAAAAAGAGTTCAATCTAACTCCACGTGCCTTGGCTCTAAATGGACTTGTGAGGAAGCAAAGAATAAAAGGCAACATTTCAGAAAAACAATGTTTAGTTGCTAACTCCAAAGTGAGAGAGAGAGAGAGAGAGAGAGAGAGAGAGAGAGAGAGAGAGAGCACTATGGTCACCTTCTGAGAAATAAAAGGAATGAAATGAGCTAGACATATTAAAACACATTGGGTCAGTCTTGCATTGCCCTCTGAAAACACAGACCTGTTCATGCCATTCAGTTCCCTGGACAGGTCACTCAGCCCGAAACCATAACCCTAGGACCTATACTACTCCAATAACCAGAAGTTACGAAGTACTTTGGCCCCTGACTTTGAGTTCCTACAGTTGAGGCTTCCTGTGCTATCCCAGCCCATTTTTACTTGATAATTCTGGTCTTGCCATCCTTTCCAACAACAAGGCCCTGCCAGCTCAATTCCTGCAGGAATACCTGCAGTGAGCTCAGAGTCATCCATTTCTTCAGTTATTTACCCACTCAAGAAATATGTAAGTCACTTTAGAAAATTAAGATTTACTTGCTTATTAAAAACAAGAAATGCATGTTTATTACTTCTCGAATAATTTGGTGCAGAATCGAATGAGGTAAGAAAATACATGGTCTTTGTCTAATGAGAGTTGGGTAAGCAACCCACAAATAGGTGTCTAATTGCAACCTTTGATGAGTTCTGAACAGGAAAGGACAAGAAGCCCCAGAGGGAGGAAGAGCTAACTGAAGATGAATGTTCCAGATAGCAACTTCCTGTTCTCCTGGATACCTCCAGAATCTCCATGCCCAAGTTCCTTCCTTGACTGAGGAATTCTTACTAGACTTCCATCTAGAATATTCACTGAGCTGTTTTCCCCAAATGCTGGCCTATCTTTGCCACGTCTCAGCCCAGGGCCATCAAACCCCGGTGACTTCAACAGAATATAGCCACCATATTCTGAGACAAGCTTTTAACAACTGGCCCCAGTACAAGGGAACGCGTTTATGGCTTTTCAGAGAAAAACTTTAAAAGCAAAACTGACTTAAATGAGATGGATCTGTCTGAGGATGGGAGAGCATTTTGAGTCAGCTCTGGACCAACCTGGGCAGGTTCATCCTTTCTGCCTCACCCTTTGGGACGGGCCGTGGGGTAGTATACAACATTGTTCTGAAGGTGGAAAAACTGGCTTGTTCTGTCCTCCAGCGTGCACTTGTCATGTCTGGAGGTCACGGAACGACCCCACCATGCTCGGCTGCCTCTGAGTGGGGCTGGTAAACACAGTCATCGGTTTGTATTGAGACTGGAAGCATAAAGGTTTATTTTTTAGGCTGAAACAAAATGTCACTTCTTCTAAATGATTCTTCCTGATGTCACGTGTGTGGTCTGTGACACCTAAAATCACCTACTCTGGTTCTTGGTTAACAAACAGGGAAACCATTAGTGAGGACATGCTAAACCTGGGAGGGTGAGAGGGCAAAGTGGGAGAGTAGGACTCAGGCTAGGAACACTGCCTCCTTCATTCTGTTTGGTGGTAATAATGGTCTATTCCATTGAGATTACCATCTAATGAATGATAATCACAAACCAGGCACCTGTTAGAATCTGAGAATGAGGTGAGAAATAAAAAGATGACCACAGTCTCAAACTGTAGGGAGCTTAGAACCTCTAATTGCATTAGAGAAAATGCAATTGGAATGTGACACACCAATCTCAGAGGTAGAACTTGAGCGGGGGATCCTGCCCAGATGAAGGAACATGTTATCCAGATATGGGAAAAGAAGGTAAGACCTAACCCTGCAGACAAGACATAAAGGATGAGACCACTGAATTCTCTCTCTCTCTCTCTCTCTCTCTCTCTCTCTCTCTTCTCTCTTTCTCTCTCTCTCTCTCTCTCTCTCTCTCTCTCTCTCTCTCTCTGTATGTGTCTGTGTGTGTGTGTGCTTGTAAATAACATTGTCACTGGGCAGTGGTGGTGCATGTCTTTAATCCCAGCACTCAGGAGGGAGAGCCAAGTGGCTATTTGTGATTTCGAGGCCAGCCTGGTCTACAGAGTGAGTTCCTGGATGGCCAGGGCTACACAGAGAAATTCTGCCTCAAAACAAAACAACAACAAAAAAATTTAAATAAATTAATTGTCATTAGTCTGCCCCAAGAGGTTATTTGTTACAAAGCTGTCCTGATTGCTATCTACCCAATGACCTGGACATATGATTGATTTAAAAGAACTCCCTCATCTCTAAACCACTATAATAAATGCAGCATCACATTGACCTCACTTTGCAGATTGTAGACAAGGAGGAAAACATGCTTGGACCACTTTTCATTGACACTTGATTTTATATATTTTCCTCTTCTTATAATCAGCATCTATAAAAAGAAGTTTAATTAACTGTAGCTTTCATTCTTAAAAGACATGATTATAAAAGCAGATGATCGCATGATTTTGTTTAACGATCACACTGAAAAGATGGCTCACCGGGTAACGTGTGTGTGTGCAAGGATGAGGACCTGAGTTGAATCCCAGCCCCATAGGAAAGCCCAGCTTGGCCACACACACCTGCAACACCAATACTGTGGGAAGCAGAGGCAGGGGCTTCCCGGGGCTTGATGGCAACCAGCTCAGTTCCAGGTTCAGTGAGAGAAGCTGTCTTAAAGCAATAAAGTGGAAGGTGAGAGCAGAATCCTTTGTCCTCCTCTGTCCTCCATACACTTACAGGCACATGGACCTGCACACATGCACATGTGCATACCCTGATCTCATATATCACATATACTTTACACATATACGCAAACACATTTCTTTATGTAGAGAGAGAGAGAGAGAGAGAGAGAGAGAGAGAGAGAGAGAGAGAGAAACCTATACAATGTACCCTAAGACCAGATATAAAATATTTTCTAACAGGTACATTTACAAAGCATGAGTACATGGCTCACTGAGTGAACAATGCTCTGGGTGTCACATGTGCACTAAATGATGCACGATTTCTTTTCATCGGTATATATGGCAGTTGGAAATTAAGTGTAGGTTTCATGACTATGTTCTTTGAGTGATCAAATCATCTTAGCATTGCTTTGGAAAACTTAATTGATGCTTTTTAAAATGGTTGCAATCTTGTTAAAGTCATGGAAGGGAAGTTTTATTGTGATTCACAAACATTAGCCTTCCACATCACAGCTACAAAGAGGACAAGATTTCCTTTGTGTTGGAATCTGCTAAAGTGAAGAAGAAAAGAGGAGGCCAAAATCTCCAAAATCAAGCAGGAGCCATGGTTTCCCCTCTGCTCCTTTGTGTAGTGCTTTGCAGAGGAGAACTGGCCTGTCCTTCAAAGCTGCTGTAAGTTACACCAGAGAATTCATAATGCCCAATCACTATGTGTCATACCTAGCAAAATATGATCTCCAATCAAAGCATTTACCTATGCAGTCTGTTTAGTGTCTATAAGTATAAAGACAACCCCAAAATACTCTTCCCAAATCCTCATCTAAAATTTCTACTTTCACAATAAATGTTCAATAAAGAGAGTCTACTTCTGTTATTATATTTTCTCAAAGCAGAAGAGTGAATATTCTTCCATAAGATATGAAATTGGTTGGGTCTGATTATCAGTCATGAGAGGAAACTACTTAATTTCTTTATTATTTGAAAAATGGGTTATTCTACCTGGAATGACTAAACATCATCATAATAATAATCCCCTTTATTTGTTCTATTCAAGATAAAAGCCTTGGTTGAAATGTTACGTGACTATTTTGTTCTTGTCATAGTCTCTTTTTGTATTTCAAGCATTTGATGAAATAATTGTTTGAAGAAATGTCAAGAACATAGTCTTTTGAGGGAAAAAGTCTTGCCTCTGGACCATTCTGCTGTGTAGATATGCGTGAAGCAAGGGCTTTTAAACGTTAATTAAAAATGAAATTGCTCAGAGAAATTCAAAATTGTGACAGTATTCAGTAATATCGAATGGGAGGATTTTCAAGAAAAAATTATTAGTGCCCCAAACACGCCACAGACCAAACTGCTTCCTGCTTGAGATAATTACCATCAGTCAGGCCTTTGTCCAAGACTCATCCTGAATGAACCTGTCCCCAAGTAATTTCCTTTGACAAATGTAGGCAGAGCGAGTCAATACCTTCTGATAGCTAGGTACAGACTGTGCTGAATATACAACATTCCCAGGACACAGCCTGTTTGCCTAGCCCAGGAAGTGCAGGAGGAAATCACAGTAATCCAGCCCAGCAGAGAAACTGTCCTTAGAACAAACAACCAGGCAAAAAGATATGGGCTGTCTTCATGGTTCTATAACACAGCCTCCATCCTTCTACCAGGGCAGTTTATTTGATTCAGATCACCCTCCACAATCCTCCCCTCCTGTATGTGTGTGTGTGTGTGTGTGTGTGTGTGTGTGTGTAAGCTAGAGATCAACATTGGATGTCCTCTTCTACAGCTCTCCACCTTATGTTTTGAGGCAGGATCTCTCATTGAGCTCCCTGGGCTGCCTCTGCACCCCACCCTCCACCCACGCCCAGCACAAGGGTTGCATATGCACACCATTACACCCAGCTTTTAAGTGGGTCCTGGGGATCCAAACTCAGGTGCTAGAAACAAAACTCAGGTTCTCAGCAAGACAGTACTAGCTTTTTAACCAGTAGCCACCTCTCCAGCCCTATTTTTTCAGATTTTTGAACATGCTTCTTAAAAATTTATATTATCGGAGGACTAGATGATTAGCTCAGTGGCAGAGCACTTGCTCAGCATGTTCTGGGCACTTCAAAACAAGCCAAATAAACCTCTACATTAGTTTAATAAATGATAGCATAATATGAGTAAATTGTAGGTGAAGTCTTCACTGTACCGTGGCACGTGGCCGATGAACGATAGAGGCCTCCTATTGGACTGTCTTGCAGTCACTGGTTGGAATTACTCCTGGCCTATGAACTGGCTGCTGTACCTGGCGTGTGCTTTCTTTTTAAGCACTCCATACTCAGGATATCAAGCATGACCCCGCTGAGTTTTTACCCAGCAGTCAGGCTGGGTGCTGACTCATTCCCAGCCTCTTACCTGGTTCCACTGACTGAATTTGTGTGGGTTACAGATTCTCTCTGTGGGTGTGGAGCTGAAGGTCTATCTCACTTGACTGTATGGAAATGAGAACCCTGACCTTGGGCTCATTAGCACTCTTCTGAACAGCTAAGCTATTCAGCAACTGGCACATCCCAATGGTAACCTAGAACCATGTTGAGCTGACAGTAATATTAAGAGCCCAAAAGGCTGTTCTTCTCTGTGCAGGTCTGGTGACATGATGGAAGGCCTTGGATTTACACTCCCAACATTACAGCTGCCCTGCATTTCCCTTCTAGGCCTCAAACCAACACAAAAGTTGGAGATATGACTTTTACTCTTATAAACAAGGATTTATGAAAAATGTCACAATATTCATTTCATCCAAAGGCAAAATATATTTGAGTATAAGTCCTTATCTTTAGACCTCACAGTGTTGTACAAACACCCTCTGGGAACTAACCCAGAGCACACTCTTCAGACTGAATCCTCTTGTCTTCACAATGACCCCTCCATACCAGCCTGTGGTTTGAGCTGGAAGGTCAGCTGGATCTGCTTACTCCTCTCAGCTTCCACACAAACATCTTTGCTGGGGCAGCAAGCTCCAGAGTCTGACAACCAGTCTCTCCAAGCATGCTGCAGCCACTCACTCCCCGGTTCCCTGGAAGTTGCAAACAAACCAGGTAGGTTTCCATGACTTGGAAGACAGCCTGGAGACCACCATTCTTTCCCAATCTCGGTGATTCTTCTCCCTTCCATCTGTTTCTGCCACCCTCCTAAGCATAGCCTGGGGGTAGGACTTTTGAAAGTAAAAATTACCATATATGAAAAAAGAAAAATATATAAATTAATATCTCAGTTCTGCAGACATATGCATGCCCCTGACAATACCAAAAATGTCAACTAAGGTTTGGAGCTGAAACTGTCACTGACCAACAATGAGTATTCAGGCAGATTCCTATATGCGCTTCCTAAAGCTTTGTTTTCTTTGTCTATAAAATGAGAGTAGGCTTCAGCACAAGTGCTTTACAATTCTATTTTGAGAACTAAAGAGACTAGCAATAACCTTGTACCTTTTCTACAATCTCCTTTCCATTTGTTGATTCATCTACTTGTTCCACAATCCTTAAAATGTATAACAGTAATTTATAGTAAGCAAATATAAGTTACATAATGTGCTCTTACTTGTTTAATATGTTCTCTGAATATGCACACACACAAAGGCACACACACTCTTGCACAAGCATGCCCACATGTGGAACCAGTGGTCACAGTCAAGTGTTTTCCTGTATCAATTGCCACCTTATTTTCTAAGGCAGAGTCTCACTAAAACTAGAGCTCACCAATTTAGACAGGCTGAGATCGGAGAAAGAATCCTCCTGTCTCCACCTCTCCAGAACTGGGATTGCATGCACATACCACCACACCCAGGTTTCATATGGGTATTAGGAATCAATTTAGGTCTTCATGTTTACAAGACAACCACACCACACACTGAGCCATCTCTCCAAGGCAAGCACACCACACACTGACTGAGCCATCTCCCAATTCATGTTGTGCTTTTTAAATAATGATCCAGCACCTAATCTATATAGTTGTTAAAGTTTCTTCTATGCCTGTTTTGCCATTATATTACCCACCACATAGACTTGTGTTCTATTAGTTGTTCCATATTGTCCTATTGTCCCTCAGGGCCAAATCCAAACTTCTAAATGATGACCCTGTACTCTGGAAGTTACTAACCTAAGCTTTTTTCTACCTTTGTATAAAAGAACTATTGGAGATACCTTCCCATCTTTGCTAAGGACTGTATCATTTCCCTCACACTGTCTAGTCTGAAGAGACGGCAGCACGGAAGACCTGGTGGTTCTCCCATTTGTTGCACTGTGGGTAGCATTGGACATCTGGCTACAATGTTTCAACTCATGAAACCCCAGAGTCAGCATCTGGATGAAATTTCCAGGGTCCACTCTCTGGGATCTACTGGATGACTCAAAAATAAAAACAAAACAATAAAAAAAAAAAAAAAAACAGACAAAAGATATGAAGTTTCTGCCTTCAATTGAATCTGGTTTATTTTCAGCCTAATTACTAAACTACATGGTAGATATCAGCTTATTGACCAAAGGACATTCTCTAAGGAAAGTTAAAGTTTCACAATTAACCTTTAAAACTAAGATATTCTTGAACTAAAGCTGCAAACTCCATCTTCACTCAACAATTAAACCCCCGTTTACAGTCACGCACTGTGACTTCAGGGAAGGCTGGCCTGATAAAGGTCAATTAGACTTCTTGGTAAGGGATATTATCTGAGTTCAGTTTTCTACATCTCTGAAAAAAAAAAAACAGTCTTAAAGATGCCACGTGACCAGGGTAAACTATGTGAGATAGCTGTGTTGGTGTAGCCGGACAGCCATAGATATCATGTTCCTCTGCCTTTGACTCCTTTTTGGTTTTTTTGTTTGTTTGTTTTTGATGTGAGTTAGGCCCTTCATGTAGTCCAGGCTGGCCTAAAACTCACTACACAGTCAAGGAAGACCTTGAACTTCTGACCCTCCTTCCTCCACCTCTCCAGTGTGGGACTACAGTCAGGCACCACCATGCCCAATTTAGGGAGTACTGGGGGTGGAACCCCAGGCCTCCTGCATGCTAGGCAAGTGCTCTACCAACTGAGTCATATCCTAGACTCTGCCTTTGTCTTTTAATAATACAAATGTACTCATCTGAACTCTCACAAAATCTAAATGAAATAGATCTAATCTCTGCATAAATTGTTGAACGTTATTTTAGATGAGTAAGTTATTTCCTATGTTTTCTCATCTTTTTGACACAAGTTCCAAACCACTGACTAGAGAAATACATAATACTGAAAGTACAAATTTATTGTACTGTGAGTTTCAACTTGAGCCAAGCTTTGACTAATACCAGAAGACTCATAAAATTATCATTTATTCATTTAATTACACTGAGCTCAAGAGCTATATGAGGTATCAAAGAATTTCATAAACTGCCACTTTTTTCAGTATTCTTATAAAAATGGTTGATATAAATTATAATTGGGGTGAAAAATGTAATTTTAGAAACTTGGAGGAGAAACAAAACATTACCCCTCTTTATTTTATTGCAAATGAATTCTAAGACAGATTTAGGCATATAAGACTACAGGGTGGCAGTAGTCATTAGGATTAAAGTCTTTGGATTTTTGTTTTATGTCAATCTGAGTTTTATTAGAGAAAATAAATGGCCACACAGAGTGACTCTGCAGCAAGGAGTCTGAGTAGCAGCATCAGGAATTCTCCTAGGGCTTGGAAGGTGGTTCCGTCAGGAAAGTGCTTCCCTTGCAACACAAGGATCGGAGTTGAATCCACAGAATGCCTGTAAAAATGAAAGGCTTAGTGGTGACTGTTTGTAATCCCAGCACTGAGGAGATGGAGACAGGAGGATTCTTGTGGCTCAATTCAGTCTAGCTGAATTGGTAAGTTCAGGCCAATGAGAGGCTTATTTCAAAGACAGAAGATGATGTTCCTGAAGACAACATTTGAAGCTATCCTCTGGCCTTCAAATTACATGCATGCACACAAACACACAAATGAGCATAAAAGATACTTGTTTATGGAATGATTGTTTCTATTATGGAATTACTCATGTGTGATGTTCTTTAAAATTGAGGCAAGCAGTCATTTCTATCTTGCACAGTCCTTTCTAGAAGTATTTTCCAGAAGCTATAGTTCCCCCATCTCCTGCACAGATCTGTTTCTACCCACCTCTCAATACCATAGCTAATCTTTGTTCTAGTGCCATTCTGTTGCTGTGATAAAACACTCTTGACAAAAGTAAATCAGGGGAGAAAAGGGTTTATTTAACTTACTCTTACAAGTTACCATCCATCCTTGAGGGAAACTGGGGCAGGAAATCAAGCAAGGACTAGAAAACAAAAACCATGAAGGAATGCTGCTTGTTGGCCTGCTCTCTGTGCTCTCTGCCTCACTCTCTTTCAGGCTCACACTTATTTTCTCATACAGCTCAGGACCAGAAAATGGTGCTGTCCACAGCAAGCTAGACCCTCCTACATCAATTAAGACAATCCAGACAGATTATAACCACAGACTAACCTGATCTAGGTAGTTCTCCAGTGGAGGGTTTCCTGTCATGACTGTAGGCTGTGTTAAGAAGGCAATAAAGCTAACCAGGACAGTTTTCAATGTTAACTTGACTGTATTTAGAATCACCTAGGAGACACACTTCAGGATATGTATTTGAGGTTATTTCCTGAGGAAGGAAACCCCACCCTGAATGCAGGCAGCTCCATTTAATAGGCTAGGGCCCTTAGGGACTTAATAAAAGGAGAACAAGAGGAAGGAGCTGAGCGTCAACATTCACCAACTGTCGATACCATGTGGTCAGCAGCCCAGGCTCCTGCCTCTAAGTCTTTCCACCGTAATGGACTCTATACACAAACTGCAAGCCAAAATCAACCTTTCTCCCTCAAGTTGCTTCTTGTCAGATACTTGTAACAGCAACAAGAACAATAAAGTCTCCTAGCTAGTCATGGAGGACCTGGAAGCCAAGGACAAAGGGAGGAATAACTTCCCAGTCTCTCTCTGCCCTGAGGATGCCTATGTGACCCTGCCTTTCATGGGTCACAGGGGTGGCATTTCTCCTCTCATGGCCCATGCTTAACTAAATATCAGGTCCCAAGGAGCCTGTGAGAAATTCTTCAGATTTATGTGGTCTATTATATTACCAGTTTCTCCCAAGAATAATATTTTAAATACTCTGAACAGACTTCTAACTCTAGATAAGATAAAGTAATAATAACTAAATATATACTTCTTCCTGGAAAAAATCCACCAAATGGGCTGGAGAAACTGCTCAGCTGGTACAGGCACTTCTGCTAAGGCTGATGACCCGTTTGCTCATTGGAATCCACTTGGTGAAAGGAGAGCTAACGCCCACCAGCTGTCCTCTGCCCTCCACATGCTCACTGTGGCATACATACACTCACTCCTTCTCCATCCAGTCCATACACAGAATATCTTTTAAAATATTTTTTAATAAGAATTGGGGCACCTAGGGCAAATGAGCAGAAAGCAAAAAGCTGCAGCTCGAAAGGTCTCCAGAGGGCAGTGCTGCAGCTTAGCTGAGAATGCACTCCCCAAGCATGTGAGAAAGTTACCTGAAGCCAGACAGAAAACAAAGGCATCTGACAAGTAAGGCTAACCAGTGTCTGTATTTATTAAGAGGTCTGTATAGGAATTAGAACAGAAGCTGCACAAGAGGTACAAGCAATTATAAATGAGTTTCAGAAGACTGCAGGATGTAAAAATCAATATGCAAAATTCAATAGTGTCTCTAGCAACAAAATCAGAAACTAAAATAATCTTGGAAAGATTAATTGACAGTGAAAGAAGCACAAATCTAGAAAAAGATGATCGCACCTCCACCTGGGACCTACAGGGTGTGCTGGAAGAAAGGAAAGAATGTTGGATAAAGGAGAAATGTTCATGTTCATGGTTCAGAGAAACTTGCAAAACTCAATAGTAAGAAAACATGAGTTAAAAAAGTGTCGACTGCCAGAAACTATGGCTCAGTGTGTAATGCTTTTGCTTGACAAGCAAGAGGACCAGAGTTTAGATCCCCACCCCATGAAAATGTTGCATGGCTGGTGAGCTATACAAGGCCCTGCGGAAAAGGAGTTCGGGGAACACTGGGGAATAATGTGTGTATCTCAGCAAATCTGTTTTCTTTTTCCACAGGTAAAGGCAAACATGAACGTTTAGTTGGTCTTCTTTAATATACACTGGCTATTTTTGCATTCCTGACACATGAAGAAAACCTAGAGAGTGATGCTCGGTTTGAAGTAAACTCCCTTTCTCAGGAGCAGGAATAAAAACACTGCACACATCCAGCCAAGTCAACTGAAGGCCACTGTAACTCTTCTACAGAAGGTTCCTTCCTCTTGGTTTCCTTTCCATCCGAACAGTGGAGGAAGCAGTATGGTAAATTTTATGTGGGTGCCTAGCTCCTAATGTGTTGTCATCTAAGGCTCCATTTCCAATCTCTGCCTCCAATTTAAAATGATTATATGGATAAGGATTAAATAAAACAGACCTACACCAGACACATTTCTGAGGAGTAGGATGAATTTATTTCTAAATAACACGAATTCTAAAAACAAACACAGTCAATATTTATTGCAGAACTTGGCTACGAATTTCAGAGAATGATTCCCAGGAGTAGCTTAGAAATGTAAGTGCTGTTTCACAGTGAGCTGAAAGTACCATTTATTAACACAGGTGGGACTTGGGACATACCAGAGTCGAGCCTTTCCACATTCAATCTTCTAGTCTCCAAGTGTGTACACAGACTTTCTGGCAATACTCCACCTGAAGCTGACATTTACAAATGTGATGATTGAGATCCACAGTTCCCTAGCAAGCATCATGTCCTAGACTTGTGATTGAAGTAAACTAAGTGAATATAAAAGAATTAACAACTCACTGAGCTAAAGTTAAAAATTATAAACACAAAGCTGGAGAGATAGTTCCGTGGATAATAATACTTGCTATATAAACCTGAGGATCTGCATTTGTGTCCCAGAATCCACTTAAATGAATAGCTGGGAATGGCCCCGAGCACCTGCAATCCCAATGCTGTGGGAGACAGAGACAAGAGGATTGCTGGAGCTCGCTGGTCACCAGTGAGTGCCAACTTCAATGGGAGACCATTTCAGGGGAACAAAGTAGAGACTGATAGAGCAGAAACCAAGTATCCTATTCTGGCCTCTTGCCCACATGCTCAGGCGAATGACACAAACACATAACACACACACACACACACACACACACACACACACACACGATTATAAACACTGGGACTGGGGGTGTAGCTTAGTTGATGAGTGTTTGCTTAGCAGGCATGAAGCCCTGGATTTGATCATATAAACCAAGTTTAGTGGCACACGCATGTAATCATAGTACTTGGGAGGTGGTCAGAGGAGAATCAGTCAACTCGGCTACATAAGGAGTTCAAGCCCACCCTGAGTGATATGAGATGAGGAAAAAACCAAGGGAGGAAGGAAAGAAGGGAAGAGGAAAAGGAAAAAAGGAGGGAGGGAGGGGGAAAGAGGGAGGGGAAAGAAGAGAACAATATATAATGGTTATCTTAAAACTATTTAACTAAACATTGGTTCTACTAAACCAAGGATACTTTGGAATCATGAGTGGTGAGGGATACAAAAACGGATGACAATGAACTTATTTTACCTCTCAGCATCTATGAAACTATGAAATACAGCTTCATGTAATGATTGCTATTTAAAATATGCACATTTGAAAGGGAAATGCAAAAATTTAGTAATGGCTATAGGATGAAGAAATAAAATGTTACTTTTCAGAATAAAACTATAATCAAACCATCTTGCCTGAATGCTCCAGGCTGAACTATACAATAAACAAGGCTGTTGCTCAGGCCCTGGTCAGACTTTCACCCCTCTCTTTCAAGAACGTAGTTTTTATGCCTATACTTTGAAAAGAACTTTTATCCAGGTAAAAGCAACAGTACTGATCTCTTGAAATTCAGAAACAATGATAAAAATATGAAAACACGATGCTGTTAGCCACCCCTCTGTGTGAAAGCTGCTACAGCAGTGTACCAAGGTGGACGGCACAGAGTTGCGGACATTTACTTACCTCTCCTAAATGTTTAAACCTGATAATTCCAGAAGAAATGACCTAAACACATCTGCCAGAGTGGGCACTCCCTCTCCTTGTCACTGTGCTATGTACAGATTCTCCCAATTAGTTCATTCATTCACTTGATTTGGTGTTTTGAGTCATAAAAACAAAGGGTCTTACTTTGTAGCCCAGGCTGACCTATGAACTTGCCATCTTCTTGCCTCAGCCTCGCAGGGCTGAGATTACTGGCTAGCTCCACTATGCCCAGCTCAAACCTTTGCCTTTATCTCACCTGAGTCTTGGGCGTTTGGAAGGGGCACTCCTGACAGATGCTTTCATCCCATCCCACAGCTTCCAAAAATGAAGGCCAAAAAGGGAGCTCATGGCTCTCCCAGTTACAGTGGTGGATAGTAAACCTTGGCCTGGAGATTATGGGGCCCCTGGAGCCCAGGCTTCTTTCTCTTCTAAAGCACAGACTGCTTATAATGTAACGAGATGGCACTTCTTAACTGAAAAAGAGAAAAAGTCACTGAACTTCTGTGAGTATATTTCTTTAGTTTCCTCTTTTGTCACTCCAATTCCTGGCTCACAACTTCTGGAAACATGAAAAGAGATGAAATAAAGAATTTCTTCCAGCACATAACAGTTGAACAGAATATAGATTTGAGGATGTCCTTAGGCATTGATTCACCCAACACAATGGTACAAGTAGGGAATGGATGCTAACACCCTGTTTAAAAAGCTGACCATCAGGAAAGGAAGAGGATTCCAACAAAAGCAAGCTGGCCTCATTCAGTTTTAACAGTAAGCTCAGGACCCCAAAGTCATAGATGCTTCATGAAATAAAAAGTAGAAAAAAGTTCTGAGAGTCCAGCTTGCTCAGAAGTTACATGGAGTTAAGAGGACTTCTCTGTGCAGAGGAAAAGAGAGAAGGAGGAAGACAGACTGAAAAGTAAAGAAGAGGGAAAAGAGAAGAAGGGAGTGGGGAAAGAAAGAGGGGGGTAGACGTTTTAGAAAGGAAAGAATAATGAAGGGAAAAGGGAGGGAAGAGAGAGAAGGAGGGAAGAAGGGAGGGGCAGACAGATGGAAGGAGGAAGGAAGAGATCTAGAAGAAAAATCAACTTGCTCAGAAGGAAGTTATTTGAGCTTGTTTGGTACAACAACATAAACCAGCGAGAGTGTGTACTTTGGATGGCATGAGAGTGGAAGGTGGTTTTGACCCAGTCTCCACCAGCACAGAACCAGTCACTGAGCTGAGGAGGCAAGGAAGAGCAGGCACTACAGGAATTGAAGTTGCATTTTTTTAAACAAGTATGTATTTATTAGGGGGAGGCACATGTGCAGTGTGTGTATGGAGTCGAGAGGACAACTTTGGGGAGTCAATTCTCTCCTTCTACCATGAATGTGAATCAAGTCTTCAGGTCAACTCACCAGCCCTAAGTGTGAAAATTTCAAAGACAAAGTATATATTTAGCATTGGACTAAAGATGTGGCTCAGCTGATAAGAGTGCTTGCCTAGTGCATGGATGCAGCCCTGAATTGTATCTCCATAATTCTGGCACAGTGCTGTCTATGACAGACTACACAATAGCCAGGAGCAGGTGAAGGTCATCTCTGCCTATATAACAGAGGTTACATGAGACCCTGTGTCAAGGAAGGAAAGAAGGGAGGAGGGAGGGAGGAAGGGAGGGAAGGAGAGAAAAGAGCTCTGAATCCAAGGTTGTTCTTCTTGAGGCCTAGAGCTTTGTTCTTTTGCAGCACACAGAGACACACTGAGCACCTCTTCTCACCGAGTCTTTTCATGGTTTGACTCTGAAATGTCTCCACAGGCTCATGTTCGCAGGCTTCCTCCCCAGCTGATGGTGCTGCTCGGGAGACTGTGAAGGTTAGAGCCCAGCTGCTGTTCCGGCCTTGCTCTCTGCTTCCTGGTCACCGTAATGGGGACCAGCTCAGGCACCGTCCCGCTGCCGCCAACACCTTCTGTCTATGCGGAGCTGAGCCGGCAGGAACATTCCTCGCTTAGCTGTCTTCTGCCGGGCGGTTTTTTTTTTGTTTTTTTTTTTTTGTTTGGTTTTTTTTTTTTTTTGGTTTGCTTGTTTGTTTGTTTGTTTTGGTTTTTCGAGACAGGGTTTCTCTGTGTAGCTTTGTGCCTTTCCTGGAACACCAAGCGAAAGTGACTGAAGCAGATGGGATGTAGCTCAGGTGGTAGAATACTTGCCTAACTACACAAGGCCCTGCGTTCAATGGCCAGCACTGCAAAACAAGTAACTAAGACAATTCTCAAGCTAAATCATCATCGTCAGCCTCTGTCTGGCTCTGAGTGTTTCAGACCCAGGTGGTACCGAATATCTTGGCTCTTCAGGGTCTGCACCTCACTATGTGCAGATGTTGGAAACTCCCAACTCTACAGTCATACAAGCCAACTGATTTAGCTTTTTAAAAGAGCAAAACAGGGCCAACAGGGTGGCTCAGAGGGTAAAACATTGATGTCAAGTCTGACGACCCGAGATCAATTGTAGTACAAGGTGAGAAACTCGAGACCTGAGTACTGCGTAGCACGCATGTACCTATGCATGTTCTTTTTTTTTTTTTTGATAATGTGGTTTTTAAACCTTAAAAAAAAACCTTTTATTTACTTATGTTGCATCTATATGGAGGTCAGAAGACAACTTGTAGGAGTCAGCTCTTGCCACCATACACACATATTATTTCTTATGACAAATCACACATACACACACACACACAAGAATATCACACGCGCGTGCACACACACATGCACACACACTATTGGCTTCATTTCTCTGAAGAATCCTAATTCACACATCTAAAACTCTTAAAAAAAAAAAAAAAGTAAAGAGAAACAATCAAACTGAACTCAAAGGTCTCCATAGCAACTAACATACAATGGTTGAAGAAACATCCACAAAATTTTAGTGAAAAGAAACTGTGACTTGGGAGCATTTAGCTAGGACATCATTCTAGTATGATGAGAACCACAGATCTTTTCAAAATAAAGGAACCAGAGAACAGTAGCAATGTGATCTTCTGGGAAAAACAGGACAAACCTAAGCAAATAAGAAAACGGAATCAGAATGAAAGAAGCTGTGCACAAAGGCTGTCACGAAGCATGTGAACTCGAGGAGATGACATTAACATGGTAAAATTACAATTACAGGAGGTAAGCACTATAAATATGGGCAATTTGAACAGAATAATTCTGTAGCTCAGCTGGTGGAATGCTTGCTTAGTTCGTGGAATGCAAGAAGTCCTAAGTTAGATCTATCTCCGGCATTTCCTGAACCAAAAATGGTAGTATTCACCTGAGATCCCAGCCTTCAGAGGCGAAGGACGTCGAGGGTCATCCTCAACTACATAGAGAGTTTAAAACAAGCCTGGGATGCCTGAAACCTTGATTCAAATGAAAAGAAAGAATCGGGGGAGTAAGTGCTAGAGTTTGTATCTTAAATGGTCCCCAGAATTCTATTTGCTAATGCTGGGTCCTCTTCTTGGTTCTACTGGGAAGAAATAGAACCTTAAAAGGTGGGGCCTCAAGGGAGGTCATCTGATCATGTAGGCATCCCTGGCAAAGGACTGTGGAACTCCAGCCCCTTCCTCCCTCTGCCTTTACTTCTGGCTCTTGAGGTAACTACCTCAAAAGCCTAAAGCAGTGGGGCAGCCTGATTACAGAATGCACACTCCAAAGTATGACCAAAATAAGCCCAATCCCAGACCTTAGTCACAGCAAGCTGAAGCTAACACAAAAGCATAACTGAGAGCAAATGAGAGAGGGAGGGTGTAAGGAGCTGCGTGTAGCCACGCCTTACAGGTGGCGCTGGTTACCGCCTTCCGCCATGGTAAACAACTATAGCGGAGGTTGTGGCTTGCTTGCGCATGCTTGAGCCTATTGGGCAATGCCCACGTGGCGACCTGGGGTTGGCTGCCCAGAGCCTATATAAGGCCGGGAGAGGCTTTGCCCGGGGGATTTTTTAGAAGCCAGAAGATTGATTCAAGGCCTGAAAAAACTGCAAGAAGAAGAGCTCGGTGTCGTGTCTTCCTTGCTGGTCGAGTTGGGCGCGACAGGAGGGGAACATTCTAGTGTCCTCATGCTACACCATCTAAAATTAAGGGAAATATCTCTAAAATGTTTGTCACAGCCTCTTATACAACATTGGAGGACTACTGTAGAACGTACTTCTGATGGGGAGATTATTTTAGCTCTTTATGTGTATTTGTATATATTTAAGGGGGTAGTGAGATATTTTGACATATACAGAGAGTTGCTAATGATCAAGTCAGTGTAATTAGCATATCCCTGAGTCAAGAGACAAAAAGAGCTTTTGAGTTCAGTTCCTTTAGTTTTATTTAATTTTATTTTTCTTCTTTAATTCAGTGGTTTTGTTATTGTTGTTGTTATGTTGTTATTTTTCCCCTTTTGAGGTAGGGTCTCATGAAGCCTATGTAGCTAAAGATGACCTTGAACTTTTGATCTTCCTGCCTCCACCTTTAGAGTGTTATGCTGGGGGAATAATGCTTTTGTACACTGCTTTAATAAAATGCTGATTGGCCAGTAGCCAGGCAGGAAGTATAGGCAGACAAGGAGAATTCTGGGAAGAGGAAGGGCTGAGTCAGGAGACGCCAGCCCACCGTCCAGGGAGCATCATGTAATGGTACACAGGTAAAGCCACAGAACATGTGGCAACATATAGATTAACAGAAATGGGCTGAGT
Source organism: Peromyscus nudipes (assembly GCA_902168325.1). Taxonomy (NCBI): domain Eukaryota; kingdom Metazoa; phylum Chordata; class Mammalia; order Rodentia; family Cricetidae; genus Peromyscus; species Peromyscus nudipes. Next base: position 31,264 of record CABHPH010146018.1, on the reverse strand, counting down.
TTAAATGTAAGAGCTAGTCAGTGGTAGGCTTGAGCTAATGGCCGAGCAGTTTTAATTAATATAAGCTTCTGAGTGATTATTTTATAAGCAGCTGTGGGGTCCGTGGGGCTGGGCAGGATGGAGAAAACTTCAGTTACAGTGTTAGAATTACAGGCATGTACCACTATGTACAGTATATGTATGTGGTGTTGAAGATCAGACCTAGGGCTTTGTGCATGCTAGAAAAGTAATATATGAATGTGACATGACATTTGTATCATGTTACCATTTTTTATACACTCGATCTACTTAAATGTCTACCTAGAAAGATGCAAGTCTATTCGGTATTAACTTCCGCAGTTTCTGGTGATGACATTCTAAGTAAATAATAAACCAAACTTATTTTCTCACTTTTACTGACTAAAGAGTTTGAGTTACTTTTAAAAACATCAGAGCAGGGCTGCAAGGTGGTTCACTGGACACCAGTGCTCCCTGATGCCTGGACCCATCTATACCAACCCAGGCATAATGGTGGAAGGGGACAACTGTGTCTCAAAGATGTTCTCTGACCTCCCCTCAGGTGCTGCAGCCAACAGAAACCCATATACATACACTAAAAAAAAAAAGTGAAGTAAAATAAACAGCTACACAGTTGTTTTGTTTTGTTTTTATTAACTTTTTTAGTTATCCTACAAAATAATGAGTTTCATCAAGCAGTTTCCATCTTAGAGCACATTAGAAGTTCAAAGAACCCAGCAGCCAGGGAAATGTGACACATGTTCTTTTCTTGTTTGGTTAAAATACATTTCAATTTCTAAAAATAGCAAGCTCTTCCCCAGCCATCTTCATGCCATTTAAAATTTGACGCAGTACTTACCAAAGATACTCAAATTTGGTCATTCTCATCCCTCGAACTCTCAACTTCCACAAAGAGCTGCAGAATCTTCACCAGGAAGAAAGGCTGACCCTTCACCCACTCCCACTTTCCTTACATGGAACTGCAGTGACTACATTTTACCTCCACAGTAAACCAGGGGAAAGGACCCAGACACTGCCTTCCAGGAGGCAGAATTCCCAAATGTAGACAGTGGCAGCAGGTACTCCTGAGTTTAAAAAACCACTCTCAGGGACTGGGGAGGTAGCTCAATGGGTAAGAGCTCTTGTTATGCAAGCATGAAAACCTGAGTTCAAATCCCCAGAATCCAAGTAAAAAGCTAGGCATGGCTGCTTCTGTCTATAACCTAAGCTTTTGGGGCAAGGAGGGACAGAGGCAGGCAGATTCTGAGAGTTCATTGGCAGGCCTATATCATTTAAATGGTAAACTTCTGGTTCAGTGATAAATACTTTCTCAAAGCAATTGAAACCAATAGCAGAAGACACTGTACACCTGCTCTGGCCTCTACAAGTGTACCAATGCATATACCCACACACACACACACACACACACACACATACGAGAGAGAGAGAGAGAGAGAGAGAGAGAGAGAGAGAGAGAGACCTCCGTGCTTTTTGCTGATTATCAAGGAATAAGATCACTGAATGTGAAACATGTTAAAATTTAAACAGGCAGTATATATAAATAACTTGTCACAGATAAAGTCTTCAGGAATCCGTAGCTAATAGTATTTTCAAAACAATTACAGATGCTACTCAATAACAATGCGGTCCTATCCTGATAAGTCTACCACAAGATGAAAATGTCACTTAATACCCATCACCTACTGAACAAACCAGCTAAGCAAATCATGCTGGAGAATGTTGGTTGATGGCCTTCGTGATCAGCTGACCATGAGCTGAGCATGGCGCCACTGCCCATTGTGAGTCACTACCCCAGGAAGAAGATCAAATCTCAGCTATCTTAAAGTTAAAAAAAATCACTAAATCTAACCACCTTAAGCTGCCATATAAAATAGTTTCATCAGTTTGAAAGGAATGAAATCAAATTGGAGAACATTCTAGAAATCTCTCCAAAGTCTGCTTTTCCCACTTTTATGGCATCTAAGTTGGTTGTTATTGTTGTTGTTGTTTAGTTTGGTTTTTAGTTTATTAAGATAAGGTCTCACCTAGCCCAAGTTGACCTCCAACTACGTCGCTGAGGAGAACCATGAACACTTGATGTGCCTGCCTCTACCTAGCATCACAAGAATATACTAGCATACCTTGTTTAGATGGTGCAGAGACTGGTCCCGGAGCCTCATGAATGCTAAGCAAGCACTCTACCAACTGAGCTATAACACCTAATATCTAAGTTGTTGAGTCTGAGACAGGCATATGCAGGCCTGTCCAGCGATTCCAAGCATGTACAGAAATCTCTGCCCCCTTTTGTCCTACCCACAACTAGATACCTTCCAAGCTCAAACAGAAAGGAGATCTCTGCTCATCACTCCAAGGTGTCATCTTTGAAGCCTAGGTCTGGATTCCCACCAGGCAAGAATAAGACTACTACCACAATTTTTGAGCCAAATTTGAAGCAAGCCTTATTAAATACTCAGAAGGATGAAGGATACTGGCCAGGTCCATACTCAGGATTCCCAGAGAATGGCAGCAAATCACGTTAGTCCAGTGTTTATAAAGGCAAAACCCACAAGGCTATGTACTTGCTGCCTCCATCTAATTCAGGGCAAGCATACATCCTGATGTACTTCCTGCCTATGTACCTCCCACTCACATATGATCAAGTACATTCTGTGCAGTTGAGGTAACCAGGCTTGCTTATCAAAATGAAAACATGTACTTGCTGCCTTACATGAACGAGAGCCCTCAGCATTTCAGGGGGTTATCTGCCTTGGGCAAGTAAGTGGGGCTTACAGGATAGGGGCATTTTTGTTTTATGGGTGTCTTAAGCACAATAATTAAAATTTAAAGTGTAACTTTAGCCTTCACACTTGGAATATATCATTTACCAAGCTGTAAAGTCAGTGAGATTGATTTCCCAGAACCGAGTTAGTGAGATAGTGTCCAGTTTTCCCTGGCAAGTGAATGAGCAGAATGAAAGTCCGCTCCATCTCTGCTGAACTTGGGTCCTGGAAGGTGGAGCTGATTGGCCTCACCGGACTGCACAATATTGTCTGGCCAGATCTCAGAGCTGGGCACACTCCTCATCCTACTCCCAGAGAGGGGTTTATAAAACACACAGAGTTATTCAAAAAGGAACATTTCCTTAAACAGGACGCCTTAGGCTTACCTGCTGTAGGAGAAGAGTGAACACCAGCTTTGTGAAGATCAGCAATTGAGAAAACACTGGATTCTACAATAAGGCCAAGTTCAGTCTATTATGCTGGCAGAGCCTATGCTCACAGTCATCAGACACACAGGGTATTCTCTAGGAATTGGGCCTGGTCCTAAGTTAGCACAGAGTCAAATAGTTTCTGCCTAGGAGTTGATATTCTAGGCAAAAAGTAGATCTGTGGGTGCCGGGATGACTGTCTCCACCTCAGCTGGGTTTATTACCTTCTGTCATTTTGAGAAGATGCTGGTGCAGGGGACTGACACACTCTGTACCAAGCTATAAGGTGCCCTGAAAAAATGGTTTGTGTCAAAGCTGATGGAAAGGGCAGAGAGAAGTATCTCCGTTGGTAAAGTGCTTGTCTAATGTGCACAAAGACCCTAGATAAATCCCCACCACTGCAAAAAGGTGGCATGATGGCACACATCTGCCATTCCAGCACTTGGGAGGTAGAAGCAAGAAGATAGGAAGTTCAAGGTCATCCTAAGCTACATCAAAACTTCAAAGGCAGCACAGATGACTTGAGATTCTTTTTTTGTTGTTGTTTTGTTTTGTTTTTGTTTTTGTTTTTCGAGACAGGGTTTCTCTGTGTAGCTTTGCGCCTTTCCTGGAGCTCACTCTGTAGCCCAGGCTGGCCTCGAACTCACAGAGATCCGCCTGGCTCTGCCTCCCGAGTGCTGGGATTAAAGGCGTGCACCACCAACACCCGGCATGAGATTCTGTTTTAAAAGGGGTGGGGGACGAATAATAAATAGTCACTGATATTTGGGCATTTGATATTTATTGTTGTTGTATTTTTTGTGCATCCAACTCTGCAAGTGATTTCAGAACTCTTGATGAAGCAATCTCTACATTATGGTTGAGTGTAGAAAGACCGTCCATATTAGCCAATAGAGCCTCCTACAGATGGGGGTTGACGAAGTATATTCTAAGAAACTATGGCATGCAATAACAGAGGCTTGGTAAGTCTAAACCTGTTGGGTCAGCATCAGTCTTCAGTAATACCTTCAACTGACTAGATAGGACCCATCATGCTGTAGAAAGTAACTTTGTTGTCTTCCGAATCCACTGGTTTCTATGTTAATTTTACCCAAAGATGTTGTTACAGAAACACCTAAAATAATGTTTGATTGAATATCTAGCACCATAGTCCAGACAAGTTGAGATACAGAATGACTCATGATGCTATCTAAACACCTGCCACAGTCTCCTACAGTCTCTAACACCATTAACCACAAAGAGGGAGGGGGGATTTTCTCTTTCCCTTACCCATCTTGTTGTTAGTCTAGACTCATTACCAAAATCAGACACAAATGCTGGGCTCTTACTGTGAAAGCAGAGGGTTTGAGGAGATGGGTGCAGAGAAAGTTCCCTTAACACAGTTGAAATATGCCCTTGAATAATGGTAAGTAACAAGAAATGAGAAAATTCAAACAGCACAAGTCACCATGCCCCTAATGAACATAGTATGATATCCTGGAAGTCTGCTCTGCCCTACATACTTGCCTGGAAGACAATGACTCATTTTAATTCCTAGAACTGTGGCTTTTCTTCCCCACATTTTCTCTACTCCCCTTTCCTCCAGGGAGAGTGGCTGTGACATCTGCAGGCAGAGATACCTAGGGAGGTAACAGCTTAGGCAGTTAGAGCTGAAAGTCTAACCCAAACTCTACGCCTTTATCTCATTATCTGTTATTATACAAGGAAAGTCTTGGCTGATACCTTTATCTGGTCATGAGTTATCTCCTCATAGTTCTTCCCTTACCAGTCTCATTTAACATGGGAGGAGAAGAGAACATGTCTGTTATGTGTCTGTACTTCAGGTCCGAAACATATCAGGGCTTGCATTCTGTTAGGTTGAAGGCAAGATTTTTTAGGCAAGATTTGGACACCTTGAAGACAAACACTGACAGGGTTTCCACTAATAGTAATCCTTGTCTTGATATGGATGGGTACACAGTTATCCATGTGGGCTTGGGGGCTCTTCTAACAAACAGATACAATAGGCACAGACCATGTAGATCCTGAGGCAGTATGTGAAATCCACATCAGCAGAACTATCTGCCAATTTATTTATTTAAATAAAGCACATTTCCAATTTATTCCCTCTCTCCTTACTCTCCCAGCCCCCACCTTTACTACAGTAGCAAGCTGCCCATCCACATGTGAGGGCCCTGCCCCATAACTCCTGTGGAGAAAGTCACAGACTATCTCTGGATTGAATTAAACTAGGCCATACCTCTTCTTGATGGTTTACAGCCTTGTCAGGAAGACTGAGCTGAAATATGCTTACAAATGGCTCAACACTTCTAAGTACACTCAATTATTTCTGCTAAGCATGTCTTCCACTACTTAGCCCAAGCCATGAGGGACTCAGCCAGCACAGGAGGAGGAGGAGGAGGAGGAGGAGGAGGAGGAGGAGGAGGAGGAGGAGGAGGGGGAGGAAGAAGAAGAAGAAGAAGAAGAGGAGAATGCTAGCGACTCTCCCTCCCATTCTCTGCTATCAGCATTCAAGACCCGGTGACATCTCTGCTCTTCTTGGATCTCACTAGTCAGTGCTTCCTAGAAGTCTATGAAACAAAACAAAGTACTCATGTTTGGAGTGTCTGACCAATAAATGCAATTTGTACACAAGTTGGTTAATAATAGATTTCTAACACCTGAGAAAAGAAGGGAGGAGGAGGGAGACAAATCCTGGAAATTATATAATGTGACACTCTTCAATGCTCAGATTGTGTGCAGAGAATTAAATGATATCATTAGCATAGCACTTCTTTGTCATTTGTAAAGTGGAATTTATAGATATGATTCTCCTGACGTCTTAAATGGGAATAAAAATGTCCCCTTAAAGACTAACAGATTTGTCTTGCTTTATCATTTTCTTATTTTAAAAAAATATTCCAAGACTGAGTCCCATGTAGCACAGTCTGGCCTCAAACTTTGCAGCTGAGGATAACCTTGAACTTACGATCTTCCTGCCTCTGTCTTACAAGTACTGGAATTACAGGCATAGGACACCACTTTCTACAAGGCTGGGACTGAAGCCAGGGTCCCATCATACTAGACAAGCACTCCACCAACTACGCTACATTTCCAGCCTGATCGTTTTCAAACTTTTCACAATACATTGCCTCTATCTGTGATCCCAGGGGTTTATACAGTATAAAATTAATAGTTAGATTCATGGGCCCTTGGGTACAAAACGATGTGTGTGGTATATACATTTATGAAAATGTCACAAACTCACTACTGTATGCCAACAAAGAAAAACAGCACATGCTACAGAAACAGAATAATAGCTTTTAACGAACTGTTTATATGTCCCATCTATAGATAATGAATGCCTGGACTCACAGGAGTTTAGAGTCAGAAAGGCATCCTAAACTCCTAAACTGGACATACCTCTATGTGTCCATTAATACAAATTAATTGTAACATCATATTTCTTTTCTTTGAGACTTGAATCAGATCAGCTCAGTCTAGCAACTGACTAAGTCACATTACTCAGAAGTTCTGATTGGCTGCTGGTGTTGCTGCAGGCATTTCTCCAAGGAAATTCACGTGGTGGATGGATATGCATATGGGAACAGCCAAAATTAAAGAATCTTTAGCAGTAAATATCTCCTATACTTTGATATGTTTATGTAACTTTGCTTGGTTTCACTGTACAGAAACTGTGGGTTTATTTACTTGGGGGGAAATTGAGAGTGTGGGATAAACACCAAATGGGGCTCTCTGGGTGATGACAGACTTGTAACTTCAGGTCAATAACATAATCTGGTAAAAGGATGCCTTGGTATATTTCCCCCCCCCCCCCCCCCCGCCCCAAACACTAACTCTAAGGCAGAAGTGCTAAAGAAAAGTTGCATGTAAAAAGATCCCACTAAAGAAGGGAGAGATAATTCAGTGTGTAAAGATGTTTATCACAAAAATCTGACAACCTGAGTTCAGTCCTGGAGCCCATGTAAAAGTGGGGGAAGAAATGATTCCAAAAAGTTGCCTTCTGACCTCCATGTGTACACAAAATGAAAGAACACAAACAATCTTTTTTGTAAGGGCCAGGTTTACTTGGTTAACACTGAGACAGATGTCCATGTTTCATGGGAGGGAATTCTCAGAGCCTTGAACATCTTCATACTTTGTGATACTTCACATGTTGTTAGCATGTAACTCAGTTTTTTTCTGACACAGACTGTCCTGTTAAAGGAATGTGATGAGCTCAGTAGCTCATGAAATATACTTTGAGAAATGTTGGCCCTGTTTAAGTCTCTACTGGGAGCTTTCTATTTATTTTGGTTTGTTGGTTTGTTTGGGTTTTGGTTTTTTGAAACAGAGTCTTGCTGTGTACCCCTAACTTAGATATCACAATAATCCTTCAGCTTCAGTCTTCTGATGCTGGAATTACAGGCAGGTATGAGCCATCATCCTCAATTTAAGAGAGTTTCTTAATTTGACTAACTGGCCCAGAGGTAGATTTCAAACTGGAGTTGGTCTTGTCTGCTGGTAGGATATATGAAATTAGAGTCACTTCATATGCACACTCAGAAGACATTGGTGTGTGTCTTTGTAAGGGTTTTATTGCTGTGAAAAGACCATGACCATGGCAACTCTTATGAAGGAAAATGTTTAATTGGGGCTGGTCTACAATTCAGAAGTTTACTCCATTATCATTATGAATGGAAGCATTGCAGTGTGCAGGCAAACATGGTGCTGGAGAAGGGGCTGAGAGTTTTACACCCAGATCGACAGGCAACACGAAGAGAATGAGACAAACTCCCTCCAATAAGACCACATCTACTCCAACAAAGGCACACCTCCTAACAGTGTATTATTTAAATCTCCTTTATTTCTATCATCAAAGTGTCATTTCTAGGGTTGGGTATATAAACCAAGTATTATAGTACTCACATAGCAATCATGAAACCTTGGGTTCCATCCCTAGCCCCTTACAAAACAGATAAGGTAGCATAGCCCTGTAACTTAAGTACTCAGGAAGTAGAGGCAGGAGGATCAGAAACAGAAACTACCCTCAGACTGCATAACAAGTTTGAAACCAACCTGGACTACATGGTCCCTTGTTTTTTCTTTTCTTTTGTTTTGTTTTGCAAAAACGTGAGCTCTAGGCCAGCCAAGGCTACATACATTGAGACCCTTTCTCAGAATGCACACATGAAACAAAAAGACTGTTTTAGGGATAGAGAGGTAGCTTGGTAGGTAAAGCTTACTGCACAAGTATGGGAACCTGAGTTTGAATCCCAGCACCTACAGTACTCAGTGGCATGCAGCTCCCACTCCAGTGCTAGTGCTGTGGGTCAGGGACAGGAGGATCCCTGGGGCTTGCTGGCCAACTAGTATAGGCTAATTGGTGAATCCAGATTTAGTGAAAGACACTGTCTCAAAAATAAGGCGAAAAATGAGGAAGACGCCCACCATCAATTTTTGGCTTACACACACACATATGAGAGAGAGAGAGAGAGAGAGAGAGACAGAGAGAGAGACAGAGAGACAGAGAGACAGAGAGACAGAGATAGAGAGACAGAGAGGAGAAATGCCTCGGTAGAAAATGAATCACACCCCACCAAGTCACACTCGAACTACAGGTGAGCCTGGTGCCATGCTGGGCAGTAAGTCACAATGCTGGGGACTTGGTCCTCCTGTCTTTAAGAGTTGCTGATGCAGAAACCATCCCTCTGAAGTCTTCCCCGCCGATCACGAAGGCTGCTCTGTGCCCACAGTAACCTTTCCCCCACTTCCTCTTTCATTTTCTGTTCCTTAACCCCTTTCGGCACGTCCTCCACCGGCTTTCTTTACTTCCTCTTCTCTGCTCATAATCTAAATAAGAGCTTTATCAGATGGGGGTGGCTGGGTCAAAGTTTGCCATAGCTCTGTGAAAGAGGAAAGAGTTTTGTTTCTTCAAATTTCATGCCTTAAGATCTAAGTGACTACAGACACAGCAGTGAAGAAGGGGAAAGAACATTCCTTGTCTTGTTTTGTTGTTTTCCCATTCTAATGACTGGCGTTGGTCCTGGTAGCTGGAGAGACACTGACAGCACAGTGCTAACTTTGTGCTTTGTGCTTCTGCAGTTAAGGAACACTTCTTCAGATCAACTCATTCAGGACACAGAAAAGTTATGTATAGACATAGTACCCATGAAACACACCCTAAAACCTCTTCCTTCACTCCATGCCTGCTCTTTGAGACTGACGTTCCCCCTTTGGATTTAGAGATATCCTTGTCTGGTCCCTGCTAGCTGTGTCCCTCCAGGCAGGTCTGCCATGGTGTTAATCTGATAAATCTTGGGTTAAGAAAACTCAGAACTCCTTCCAAAGTGTGTGACGGGAGGGCTTCCTTAGTGACCCCAAAGAGAAAGGGCTTTGGTCTGATAGCATCTTACTAGATAGCCCTGGCTGATCTGGTACCCACCATGTAACCCAGGATGGCCTGCAACTCATGGCAATTCTCCTGCCTTGGTTTCTGGAATGCTGGGATTACAGTCATGAGCCACTACATCTAGTTTCTAGAGTAGCCCCTGCCTCTCATGTGCATGTGCGTCTGTGTGTATAGATGCACTGAGGACAGAGGCAAAGGCCACAGGTAGACATCAAAATATCTTCCTCCATTGATTTTCCACCTTGATGGACTTTTTGTTTGTTTGTTTTTGTTTTTTGTTTTGTTTTGTTTTGGGGTCTTTGTTTTTGTTGTTTTTGTTTTGTTTTGGGGTCTTTATTTTGGTTTTTGTTGTTTTTGGTTGGTTGGTTGGTTGATTGGTTGGTTGGTTGGTTGGTTGGTTGGTTGGTTTGGTTTGGTTTGGTTTGGGGTTTTTTTGTTGTTTTTTTTTTTTTTTTTTTTTTTTTTGACAGTCACTAAACCTGGAGCCTGACATTTTGGCTCGATTGACTGGTAAGTGAACACCAAGGATCCACTCATCTCTGCCCCCATCCCAACCATTATCCTGGGATTATAGGCACGGACAACTTGGGTCCTTGTGGGTACCTCACCTGCTGGGCCATCTCTCCAGGCTAATCTAGCTCTTTACTTCCCACTTCTGCCTCTGTCCCCTGCTCAAATAGTAAAGACACTTCCAGTAAAAAGGAGCCAAGAGACAGGAAATTTCTTACTGACAGGTGTCAATGGCACTGTTTTGACTAATTCATTTATGTGAGATCTGTCATGGGTTCCTGTGAGACCCCTCACTTCTGTGGACTTCCATCTGCCATTCTGGAGAAGTCTGTAAATTAATATGTTCAAACAGACAATGAGGACCTTCAGGAATGTTAACCTCCAGTCTTTTTCTCCAGAAGCCTTTCTATTGTCCTAACTGGTCAGAGGCAGAATCCAACAGAACTAGCTCTTTCTCCTCCTAGGATATACTGGGCTGGAATCATGCCGTTCTGCCCCCTAGATAACCCAGGCAGCCAGTTCCTAGAGCACAGCCATGCACTGCATAAGGGCAGCTCATGTCTGAGTGCTCAGAGTTGAGTTCTGTACTTCTCAATTAGTTGTCCTCCAGCTGCAGGAACCTATGTCAAGGTCTCCAAGAGACTGTCCTGAAGTGCTTCTCCCTTTCCCCTCCACCATAAGGAGCCTTACCAGAGCAGTGACAACTCTCTGAGATATTGGACTCCACTTTCCATCTAGCCCTAGCCTCTCCAGCTTTAATCCTTTTCTGTCCCAAATGATGAAGGGTAAAAGGTTGCAGAACAGGCTTTCAACATCTAGTTGACTCTGCTCAGTGGCTTCTTTCCTTAAAAATATTTTTTAATTCATTTTTGTAACATCTGAACTAAGGTGTTGTTTATAGACCAACTTTGAATTTCACAAACAACAGTTCAGTATGGTTGTGAAAGGGAAAAATCAGTAGTCATCTTGAGAGACACTCCTCCACCCCTCCTCTAAAGATATTTGCTGACCAGCAGTTTTAGAACTGACCAGAAGTTGAACTCACAGAAAGATAAGGCTGAAACAATAAATCTATATATCCTGGACTTGGTGAAACAGGATACGGGGAGTAATGGAACCAACTGACCAGAAGTTGAACTTATGGGAAAATAGGACTGGAACAATGAATCTGAATGTATCTATCCTGGGTTCAGCAAAAGCAGGACATAGGGAGTAAAAAATTTATGTCTCTGTAGATACCCTGAATCCTGTTTGCCATCAGTAACCTCATGCTTATAGTTCAGCCAGTAACTTCAAAGAACTACCTCACCCCTAGCCCCCTCATCCAATCCCAAGATATGTAACTCTCTGGATGTAAAGCTTTCCTATATAAACCCCTTCAAGTGAGTGCTCAGGGCCATCCTCCTCCACCTCTATGTCCAGTGTTTGGAATATGGACCAAGCCCCGGGCTTGCTTTGTTATTAAAAAAACATCTGTGTTCTTGCATCAGATATTGGCTCTGTGGTGGTCTTGCTTGGGGCTATTGCCATGAGGGCCCAACAGTTGCTGAGGCAAATATCAGCCTCTACCGCCAGCCAGCAATGCCAGGCAAGCCTTTGGCATACCCGAGCAGAGACCTTGCTGAAGTCTCTAGTCTTTTTCAAGTACTTGCTCTCAGAAAGGAAGAGTCTGGGGAGATCCTAATTGAACTAAGAAACTCAGGATAACATGGACAGCTACGTGACCTTGTCACCCACCCTCAGTGCCCACTCCTGTGTAGTCATGGCTTTCAAGTCTTGGCAAGATCCTGTGACTCTCAGAGAAAAGCAAGTTGAGCAAGCTCTGTGACTTCAAATCCTGGATCTTTCAAGTGTGCCCCTTGGAGTCTGCAAGCACACCTTCTGTCCTCTGTGCACCCTGATTCACTCACTACCTGTGACATGACAGCCCTGTGGAGAACAATTAGTAATTCATAAGACAGTACCTTTTGGCCTGGTGGTGGCACATGCCTTTAATCCCAGCAGTAGGGAGGCCGAGGCAGGCGGTTCTCTGAGTTTGAGGCCAATCTGGTCTATGAGGTAAATTCCAGGACAACCAGGGCTACACAGGAAATCCTGTCTTGAAAAAAAAAAGAGTACTTTTTGTTGTTGGATTTTTTGAGACAGGAGCTTACATAGCCTAGGCTGACCTAAAATTTGTTATATAGTCAAGGATAGCCCTTAACTCCTGATTCCCACCTCTGCCTGGAAAAATACTTTTTAAACTTTGAGACTTAACCAGTTGCTGGTTAGCATTGTTATTATGCTGGAGGAGTTTTCAGGAGAAACTCAATCTTGAGATTATGAGATTTAATGTGAAATCACTAATTTTTGATAGTATTCATTTGTGAGGAATGCATGCCCTAAAAAAATTCAAAAGTTTTTGAAAACCCTTTAGGTGACTGTACATCTGTGACTCTACTTATCTTTTAAAAATACAGTATTTTAAAGAAAGCGGTTTGTAGCTTAGCTAGTAGAGTACCTGCCTAGCACGCAGGGGCTTGGGCTGGGCACCCAGACCTGATTGTGGTGCTGCTCACTTACAACTCCAACAACCTGGGAGGTGGAGGCAAAAGGATCAGAAGTTCAAGGTCATTCTTGGTGAAGTAGCTAGCTCCAGGTCAATCTGGACTACAAGAGATCCGGTCTCAAAAAAACAAAAGAGGGAAAAGAACTATCCATGAGAAAAAGAGTTAACAGCTATGTAAACAAATGAGTGTAGATTGCAAAACCGCCAGCAACAAGGACTCAGGCCCTAGGGCTTGGCCAAACCATGTCAGGAGGGGAGCACAGTTGCCTCCTGCAAAACCAAGGAGAGGGACAGAACTGTCACTGGAGAGTATCAGACTGTGAGGTACGCACCTGAATGCCACGTAAGTCTGAAAGTTCTAACATAAAGAAGAAAAATACACACCAGGTAGCTTGTCCAGCAAGAGTTCTTGAAACAAATCAGTGTCACAGACACAGAGAAACCCAAAGCAGGTCAACCAGCGACTTACTGCAGCTTAGAGGGAAGGCCTCTGGCACAAGCTTCTACAAGCAGGAACCCTGAACTTTATCCTTGCTCCATCTCTCTGGATTGCCAAATCCATGCAACCCTCTCTCCTCTGATGTAAGAGCCTCCCAGAAGAGGAAAAGACTGGGGTAGGGACACTCAATAAGAGAGGAAATTTTGGAAAAAAAAAAAAGTGCTACGCTGGGCGGGGGTGGTGCACATCTTTGATCCCAGCATTTGGGAGGCAGAGGCAGACAGATCTCTGTGAGTTCGAGGACAGTCTGGTCTACAAAGCAAGTTCCAGGACCACCAGTACTACACAGAAAAACCCTGTCTGTTCATTGTTACTGTTTTCTAAGACAACTTAGAGAGATGGAAGGACAAGACTTGACTTACGTAGAAAAATTCTGATCTCTACCCAGTCAGTCTGAGCAAGTTTACACTAGATTTTACTTTGTGTTCATTACAAGCAAGTTTGGAATAAACCGTGAACATTTATCTAAATGGGAGGCCACTGCCCATCACACATGGTATGAAATGAGTGACTCAAAGGGTGTGGTGGCCCAGAGAAGACTGCCACAGACAGACAGACAGCCCCACGCAACCACCTGCCTAAGAAAGCATTTTATGTATCATCTCAACAGAATCGCATATAGCACACTAAGTCATTTTCCATTTCTACTATGATTTTAAAAGAAAATGTTCAAGGGTGACACAACAATTCTAGTTTATTTTATTTTGTCATCTGGGGAGGGGTCTGGGGATGTGGCTGAGTTAGTAGAATGCCTTCCTAGTTTACATGACATTCTGGGTTCAAACCCCAGCAGTACACAAACTGGACATGGTAGCACATACTGTAATTTTAACACTAGGGAGATGGAGGCAGGAGGATCAGAAGCTGAAGGCTAGCTACATTTGACTCTGTCAAGAAAGATGCAAAGGAAGGAAGAAAAGGGAAGGGAAGGAAAGGAAGGGAGGGAGGGAGGGAGGGAGGGAGGGAGGGAGGGAGGGAGGGAGGAAGGAAGGAAGGAAGGAAGGAAGGAAGGAAGGAAGGAAGGAAGGAAGGAAGGAAGGAAAGAAAGAAAGAAGGTCCTTCTCCCTTTAGTGCTATGCTGGGCAGGCTCTCAGGACCACCCCTGCACTAGCCTGTGGGTCTACAATCTACAGAAGTGTACTCATCCAATTATGAACAACTAAATGAATTCAGTCCAAGGTGCTACGGAATTTATTCAGAGCATTTAGGAGACCTGGATCCTTAGTAAAAGATGCTTTAGAGCATCAACAGGAAATGAACCAGTGAGCAATCTAGGAGGTGAACCTGGGAGAACAAATATGCATCTAATCAGTTTCCATTTCCCAGGTAGGGACAGAGCTCTGGATGTCCTGCCTATGACTGTGTCAGACTTAAGCCCCATCCCCCCCCCCCCTGTGACCATAAGTCTCTCCACTGAAGGAGGAGTTGGCTTCCTGTTCTGCATCTGCCCACAAAGAAACCAAGTCCTGGGATCAGAGTACTTACTCAGCTCAGATTTGATCCACAAGCCATGGTATGTGTGTGTGTAGGTCTGAGGATTTGTGGAATTCTGTTCTCTCCTACAATGAGGATCCCAGGAATCAAACTCAGGACACCAGGCTTGGTGGCATGCACTGTTACATCCTACCAGCCCCCTTATTCTATTTTAATTTAGCCAGTCTCTCTTCATATACCTCCTCCATCCCCCAGGGACTAATGTTCTACAGGCAGGAAGTATGGAGTCAATGAGGGAATAAATGGATGTGCTAATAAACATGTATTGTCTGATTATATACAAATGCATTTGTATAGCTTGGGAATGCAATAATACATTCTTTCTAATGCTGTTTGCTTGAACACGATGTCATTATTCATTATGACAAATGCACGTTTACATTCTGAGGACTTTGTTCTAGATACAGAATGCTTTCACCACAGTTATCTAACCTAACCCTCCCACAGTGATGCAAATGAGATATCAATATCCCCATGTAAGATAAGATAGCTGCTGTGACCAAAGTGCACACAGCACAGAGCTGGACTAGAACCCAAAGTTTGCCACATGCACAAGTTGAGCAATGAAGAGGAAGAAAAAGGTTCTGTTTATTTGTACACAGGTTCTTGTTTCTAAAAATGTTGCTATGTGCAACGTCATCAAGTGACATCACTCAACTCAAGGCATACTCTCTCCAGATCGTTACCCCGATTTTGTATAGACAGCTAGTCTTATGTCAGGTCACTGGGCAGGGCTTACACTTGACTATGGCTCCCTGATATCAAACAGCTAATGAATAATCTTCAGGGTTGCTTTTTTTTTTTTTTTTTGGTTTTTTCGAGACAGGGTTTCTCTGTGTAGCTTTGCGCCTTTCCTGGAGCTCACTTGGTAGCCCAGGCTGGCCTCGAACTCACAGAGATCCGCCTGGCTCTGCCTCCCAAGTGCTGGGATTAAAGGCGTGTGCCACCAATGCCCGGCTCAGGGTTGCTTTTTACTTCTTTTTATCTTTGCTGTATTCACATTGATTCCACAATCATTTCTTCTCTGCCTGAATGTCCATGACAAGGAAACTGGAAGGCTGTCCCAGCAGTGGTCAGTTCGTGTTAGGAACTCAAGGATCTGAGTGTGGCCTGTGTGTTCCATTCTGGACTAAGGCTACCGTGGACACACCTAGAATCGTAGAGCTGTAGACTTTGAGATCATTTGGTGCCATGCTTTTCAAATTATGAGAAAAGGAGATGAATAGTTTATCTAACATGGAAGAAGCCCAATAGGTGAAGCCAGTTCAAGCAGATGCACTATGCTCAAAGAAGAGAGGCCAGGATGAGAGTGAGTAGACCCTGCCGAGCACAACGGTCTCAGAGATAACCCAACAGAGACAAACTTTTATGTGTGGTCCAGAAGTAAAATGACTAGGGAAAGAATTGACTTGCTTTTGCTATCCTTTGGGTTTCCGTGTTCTTCTCAAGAATTTATTTATTTAAGTACTTAAGTATTTGCTTACTTATTTTTGAGACAGAATTTCATCAATCCAGACTGGCCTCAAACTGACTTTGTAGCCAAGGATGAATTTCTATCTTCCTGCTTCCACCTCCTGGAGTGCTAGGATTATAGACATGTGCCACTTTGCTCACTTTATACTGTACCGGGGATCAAACCCAGGGCTTCATGCATGATAGAGAAGTACTCTATCCACTTTACCAAGCCACATCACAACTCACCTTGTGACTTTTAAGTAATATACACATACAAACATATACACAATGCTAAGAAAGATGCTTTTTCCTCAAGCAATCGGAGTTGAGAACATTCCCAATCCTAAAAGAAGAGCATATGTGTCCACAGGGATGTGAAACAGTGATAATCCCTTTAGCTGGCCCTATTTGCTATGTGGCCTCTCACCCACAGCAACCAACTGTGTGATTTGCCCACTTAGCGTGTTGGCAACACCATAAAACCAAGATTACAAAGGGCCTGGTGCTTTTTCTACTGAGTTATGAGTCTTTGTTCTTCTCCAAATACCATAAGGGGAGCAGGTAAGGCGTCTTGCAAGTTACCTTTCAACATTCCTTCTCCTGCATAGGAATAGAACTTCAACTGGCCGTATAGCTATCAAGCTGAAGATCCCTACTGTGGCCACTGTGACAGCAGGAAGAGACTGTACAGTCAACGTAGTCCCAGCACATGGAATGTGAGAAAGAGACATTTTTCTCAGCTTTTGTTCAAAAACATGGAGCATGTGTACCGCACACTTCTTTTCTGCTGGCCGTGAAATGTATAGAGCAAAAGCTGGCACACCTGCAAAGAAAGAAAGGGGGATCGATTTTGTTAAGACAATGTGCTTTGCCTACTGTTTGTCACAGAAGCTTTTGTGAGTCACTGTCAAATACAGTAATGTTGCCATCCTCATCGACACCCAGCTCCATGCAGGAAACGCAACCATTGAGAAGCAGAGTTGAGGCTCAAATGTCTTTGTTCCTGTGTTATTCTTCAACAAAGTGATCCCACTTGGAGATCTTGCATTTCATTCCAATCCTGAGGTAGACCCCCTGTTCAGAACAGCTAGTCATTATTCCTCTATTAAGGAGAGGGTAGTTCCCAGACCTAACAAATTCATGGCCGTATCAGCTTGGTCCAGGAACACTTTGGGAAGTAAAGGTAACTTTCTTGTTAATAACTTTGTCAGGTCATTTTCAGTCTTGAAATTTAAAGCAGAAAACCATGGACCAAGAAGGGCAAAGAGACTTTAGAAGTAAGAAGAGGAAACAGAGGGTCCCACACCAACCGCTAACTGCTAACGCTCTAAATGGAGCTTTTCCCTTCATCCTGCTCAGGCCCACAGGAGAGAGCAGGGGAAATAATGTGTTCATTGCCAACTGAGCAAAGACAGAACTCTGTTTCAAACCCTGGTTTTCTCATCCTCGCCAAGTGGGGAAGTCACCATTGGACAACCTCATACTGGTTCCATCCAAAGAACCTTATTTTCTCAACTACTTAGACACCAGCAGGAAACTCTTACAACATTTCTACATATGGATTTTTCATTTGTTAACCCTTGCTATAATTACAACTCCATGAAGTAGATGTAATTATTTTTTCCAGCTTACAGATAAGAAAAAATACAGCATAAACACATTCTACATGTTTGTTAGTAAATAGGTTTATTTTGATAGGATGAAAAGTGACACCTGGTTTTTTGTTAGTATAATGAGCGACAGCTATTGAGAAAGTCCAAGAACACACATTTTCACCTGAGACTGTTTTAACTCACTTCTGCAGTAGGAAAGTTATCCCACTAAGCTGTGTTTGTACTGAAGTTAGACTGTGCCCAGCTACCTGAAGCTGGTTTACTAGCCAGAAAAAGAGTTGATGGTCTTCCTCATGTTGCTCACCTGTTCATCTTCACTTCCCAGGACCCCTCACCATTGGGGGGGGGCAGCTAGGATGGTATAATATTAAGGCTGGACCTTTAATATTATACAAAAGATTGTTTATTATTGCATAATTGTTGATGAGAACTATAGTTCTATATTGCTCTTCATTTTAGGAAAAATCAGAATTTAAATTCTTACCTTTCAAACTCCATGCTTTTGTGAACCAATAGTCAATGATTCCACAAAAGATTCACCATACTTTGAAGCACTGGGAGGAGAGAGAGATCTCTCCTAGTGGAATTGAGATATAGAATCCCATTTTTATTTTTATTTATGAAATTCCTATTTTATTTTTATTTATATAACTCCAAAGATTTATATAACTATTCAGTGTTGAAGCATTCTATTGCATTCTGTTGTCACAATGCTTTATAGTACTGGTATTCTGAAATCCTCCTCCTCTCCAGTGCAAACTTGAAGAGTTCACATAGCTCTTCTTTAAATAATAGTTTTTTTCCTACGCTATGTGAGGTAAAGATTTATAATTTCTTCTATTCTCATTTTCTTTCATTTGTTAAATTGGTTAACAGGTTCAGTGAGATGGCTCCACAGGTGAGGGCACTTGCCACACAAGTCTAACAAAGGGTTCAGTCATGGTAGCCCACCTAGAAGTGGGAGTAGAGAGTCAACTCCACAGGGCTGTCCTCTGACGTCCACATGTACACTGGGTCATGTGCCCCCATCCCCACACATGAATAATAAATAAAATAAATAACAAAAAGCAAAGACATTGCTGGATTTCTGAGGAAGCTCCCTTGCAGATATTGTCATATATTCTGACCTATCAGATGTAGATGATGTCACTGAGTGAGCCTTCTGGGAAACCAGCGTAAACACAGGAGCAACTCAGCTAACAGGTATTTTTCACTTTCTCTTCTCCTTTCCTTCATAGAAGTGACATTAGAAGTGTCCAGTTAGGGCTCCTCAATAATGAGCAGTCAACCAGGCTCCACTGAGTGAACACAGAGAATGGGGCTAGCGAGCCAGCTCCATGTAAAGAGAATAACGGGGATTTTTTTCCCCTTTAAATGTCTCTTTTTCTGATTTCTCTTACAGCAAAATAAAATTTCTAATTTCTACATGATCAGATAAACAGCAGCAGAGGATAGAAAGGTTTTCAACATATTGAAGCTTCAAAATTGGGATAGGTCTACAAGGAATGGTTAAACATTCTGTCATCCAGCCACTAGGTGTTTTCAAACAGCATCTCAATCAAATGATCTGTTGGTGAATCAGATCAATCTTTCAAAAATATGATTCAGCTATCTTAAAAAAACAAAACAACTATTCTTTGATTACTTCAGTAAAATTAATTTGCACATAAAAAAGAACATGCATCTATGATTTTCCCTTTACATATTGTCAAATCCATAAAGTATTCTGTTTTGTTTTTACATTAAAAACTATGTGCTTGGGCCAGGCACACACCTTTAATCCTAGCACTTGGGAGGCAGAGGCAGGCAGATCTCTGTGAGTTCAAGGCCAGCCTGGTCTAGAGACTGAGTTCCAGGACAGGCTCCAAAACTACACAGAGATACTCTATCTAAAAAAAAAAACAAAAACAAAAAAAAACTATGTGGTCAGGATCATGTGCACTCACAAATATGAGTCTTAGTTTTATAATGGAAACAGAAACTAGAGGAGCCTCTGAATGGAAGATTTTGAAAAAGTAAAAAGCCAGCTGTCATAGTATTTTCGTGCAATCCTAGCACACTTGGGTAGCTGAGGCAGGGGGATCACCTACCTGCTCACTTGAGAGATCAAGCTCTAGTGGCATGCCTGTTGGGGGATCTAGCCACTTTCTAATTAGAACAGAGGCCACTGTCCAGAAGAGAATTCATGTCTGGTACTGTAAACCTGACCAAAGTGATGGCTGGGCAGGGGGTGGGAGGCTAGGGATGGGGGTTGCTGTCCCTTGTAGAGAAACGGTAGCTGTTGTTTTGCTAAATGGACAGAATGTGCGCATCAAGCTACCTTCTAAATAACTTATGCTTATGCGTGTAGATTATTGTTGCTGTCAGCCTTGGTCTGAGAAGCTTCTTTTTGCAATGGGCTGTAGTTAATGAAGAGATTCATAATTTGGTAAAGTGCAGAAGAAAGGTCAGAAAGTTTGCAAGAGCCCGAGGAAGGAATGAAGTGTCCTCTGGCAATAACTTGGTCATGGCCCTCTTGAGCTCGCAGCAGCTGGGATTAACTTGCAAGATCTTCATAAGATTTTGTTTTTATTTTTTATCTTCTTGAGAAAAGATCTTTCTGTGTAGCCCAGACTGGCTTCAGGCAGGTCTTCCTGCCTGTCGTGGAGGTGGGAGGCACTCATGAAAGTCTGTTCCTTCCTGAGGATCTTAAGGCAATTAATGGCTGCTAGAGAGAGAGAAAGACATTTTCTTCAATGGTGAGGCCACTGGTATGATGCCCGTGCCCCTGTAAGCAATCCTAATTGAACGTATTGAAAAACACACAAAGGAAAGAGGATATGAGAGTAGACGGGGTCTAGCTGAGAAGTGTAAGGACTTTGGTTCATCATGAGTGGGAAGGAACAGCAGGAGGTAATGGGAGTAAATACAATAAAATGGCATATTGAAATACACAATTGTACATAATTAACATAAGCTTTTAAAAGCACCAGAAAGAAGAAGAGCCAAAGCAAGACAAAAGAAGTATGATGGTCACTACCATCTTCAAACTATGTATTCTACATGTCAACATGTTAGTTACTTTCATTGTTGCTGAAGCAGAATGCCTGAGATAAACAGTTTACAAGGGAAGATTTCTTTGGGTTCACGGTTTTGGAAAGTTCAGTCTATCCTGGCAGGGAGGAGGGAGTGCTGTGCAGGACACCTCGTGTGTGGCAGGCTGGGAAGCAGGGATGTCAGCTCAGTTCACTTCCTCCTCTTTCATTACATCTGGGTCTCCAGCCCATGGGATGGTGCTGCCCATATTTAGGTTGATCTTCCTCTCTGGAAATTCCCTCACAGACATACCCAGAGGTGTTCCTAAACAATCTCTAGGATCTCCATGATTCTGAGTCCAACTGAGTGACTGAAAATGAAGGCATGACTGCCCTAGGTCAGGCTGGAGGAGTCCAGACTGAACTGGGCCATGAGAGTAAACAGAATGAGGGTTGAGCGATGTGGGGTGGAGGAAGAAAAGAGAGAGGGACAAGAGAGAGGACCAGGAGCCAAGTGAAGCACAAAGGTTTACATTGAAATGTGCTAGGATTTGGACCATTTCATTTTAATATCTATAAGAAGAAGCATTATAAACACAAGGCCAAGGCTCTGGACACTTAGCAGGGTTGGGAGAGCTGTCAATACCAAATTTATCTATGTCTGCTCCAAGGCCGAAATAGCAGGTTTTATATAGGAAAGAGAAACTGCGGGGAGGAAATGGAAGCCCAGCCCCTGGGCTGGAGAGCTTTCGTAGGGGGCAGAGTGGGAAATGCTGGGAGGAGCCACAGGTACTGAGTGAGCCTTGTCCTGGTTTTCTTTGGGACCTGATATTGATTTGAGAGTCAAGATTGCCCATCACATTTTCCTCAAGCTAGAGTGAAAAAAGATGAACAATTCTGCCCATCCTTTCCCAGAAATAATAACCTCTTAGACCTCTACACATGGGTCTGGGGCTTAGGTGCTTCCTCCTTAGTTCTGAACATGGTCTGCGGCTGGCAGCCACCGGTCAGCTTCCTCATGAGGCTCACTCTTCAATATGACTTAATGACAACAGTACTTCTCCCAGTTTCCTTTATTGTCCCATGAGCCACAGGATAGCCATTATTAAGCTCATTTCAACTAAAACTAGCCCAGATGAACTCTGTTATTTGCAGATAAGAACCGTTACCAGGATGATAATTATAGCAGACTTGAGGCTAAGCGACATTGTGTAGTGTAGTGGTAAGTTTCTCCTTTCACACCTGGCCCTGAGGTTCTGCAACCACTTATAAAATGATCACTCAGAGGCTTAATATTATTTACAAACTGTATGGCCTATGGCAGGCTTCTTGCTAGCTAGCTCTTTCATCTAAATTAACCCATTTCTATTCATCTGTGTTTTACCATGTGGCCGTGGCATTACCAGTCTACTGGCATCTTGCTGTTCCTTGGGCAGTGGCTGGCATCTCTCCCTACTCTTCTTTCTTCTCTCCATATATCTGCTTGTATTTCCTGCCTGCCTCTAAGCTGCCTTGCCATAGGCCAAAACAGATTTTTTTATTAGCCAATGGGAGCAACACATATTCACAGCATATAAAAAGACATCTCACAGCAACATTGCCCTCAAGCAAAGCTTACCTGATGGGGTCAGATTAAAAGCTACTGAGGGAGTCAGACCTCTGCAACAGTGGGAAGAGTTGCTTTAGAGAACTGTGGTCACGTGGAAGGAAGAGCTTGGCAAGCCTGGAAGACCAAGTTCCTAATTACTAAGAGGAGATCATGTGGAGGAAAAATCCAGATTAGCCTGGATGCTGCTATTATAGAAGCAAAGACAGTGTGATAGTTACTTTCATATGTAAACTTACCTAGACCAACCACACCCACATATTTGGTCCAATGGAGGTCAGGGTGTAGCTAAGAAGTTATTTATTTTTCACTTGTTTACTTATTTATTTGCATATTTGTATGTATGTATGCATGTAGTGTATAGAGGTGGAGCACATATATATGCATGGAAACCAGAAGACAGCCTTAGGCATCCTTTCTCAGGCTCTGTAAACCTTTTCTTATTTTTTTCCTTTTTTTGTTTATTTGTTCATTTTACGGGGTGCTGAGAGAAAATCTCTCACTGCCCTAATATTTGTCTAGCAGGATAGGGGAGCTTCCATGAGCCCTAGGGACCTACTATCTCCACCTTTCCACCACTAAGATTATAAATGTGTACCAGCACAGTCAGATTTTTTCAATTTTGCTTTATTTATTTATTTAGTGTGCATGAGTGTTCTGCCTATGTATATATATATAAATGTATGCATCACAGGCTTGTCTAGAGGTTACGTATGGCTGTGAGCAACCTTATGGGTGCAGGAGTTGAACTCAAGCGCTTTTAACCACTGAACCATCTCTCCAGTCCCCACAACCAGACTTGTTGCTTGGTTCTGGGTATCAAATTCAGGTCCTCAAACTTTCAGGGCAAGCTATTTACCAACTGAGGTATCTCTGCGGCCCAGGGTATTGTTTGTTCTTTGAGACAGTCTTGTGTATCCCAGGCTGGCCTCAAACTCACTATGTAGAATTAAATGACTTTTGAACTCCTGAACACCTTGCATCTACCTCCAGAGTGCTGTGATTTAAAGGTGTGCATCACTAGGCTGCATTTATCGATGGAATCCAGGGCTTTATGCACACTAGGCAAGCACCCTACTAATTAAACTTTGCCCTTGGCCCTCCTGAAGGCATTGTTTTAAGTGATATTTTACTGATCGGCTTGTAGTCCCTAACGAAGGTGGGCTGCACACAATCAGTTGAAAATGCTAAGAGAAAAGAGCAGTTGCAAGAGAAGAGGAAGATGTGTCTTCAGAGCTTAAACAGGACTCTGTCTTGAGTCTCCATCATATTGTCTTCCCTACAGACAGATTCAGTTTGGCAGTCCCCAAGAAGGAAAGAGCCAATTCCTTTGAAATCTTTTCCCATATCCTCAGGAAAACAGAAGTCTGACTAATCCAGACAGAGTTGGCTTAGAGAACCACATGACCTCTAAAAAGAATGCCTTGTGTTTGTGGCTACAGGGCTACAGACACTGAAATTATGACACCTTCTTATCTTATGGATTGTTGAGTTACAACATCTCTGAGTTTCAGCATCTCCTAATTTCTCTAAGTATCTTCCAGTCAGTGATTCGATGGGAACTAAGAAGTCTGGTGACTCATATGCTCAAACTCCCAAATCCCTCTGGCTTTCCCAGACCCAAGTGGTCTTTCTTGATCTCCCTGATGAGGCCATTCAATCTGTCTTGAGTTCCAGGTAACAGCCCAGACTGGCAATTGCCAGCGTCCATTAGGTATAAAATAAAATCTTGGCGGCAGAAGTACTGATTTGTGAGTTACAATGTCATTGGTTAAGGTCAGAGATGGGACAGAGAGAAACTTGCTAGACCAAGTGGACAAAAACAATGTTAAAATGTGTAGTTTCAGAGGGAACAGACTCCAGCTCTCCCTAGGTGCAAGAGCCTGGTGTAATTAACCTGCTACCAGAAGACTGGTTAGTCCTTTACGAATATGATGCCACATGACGGGGCTAAGGCTTGTCTCTGGCTGACCTCAGATAGAGGTCTCAATGTAGGGAGGGGAAGGCCTGGCTGATAGGCTCATGCATAAACCCTTTCAGAAATGGTGATCAAACCTTTCTCTTGAGAACATTCAGCAGTTCCTGGGGTGACTGTGATAAAAAGGTTAACAACTCCATCTCCAATGTGGGTCGCAGGAATCAAACTCAGGTCCTCAGGCCTGGTGGCAAGCACCTTTACTCACTGAGCCATTTTGCAGCCTCACCCTTTCTAAGACAGGGTTTCTCACCGGGACCTGAAGCTCGCTGCTTCAATTAGGCACCTGCTGTCTCTCTTCTCCAGCACTAAGAGGCCAAGTTCATGCTAACTCTTCTGCTTTTTTATATTAGTTCTTGGGAAGGGACTGACCTAGCCATCTTTCTAGCCTATGTTCCTATTTCCTATTAAGTTTAGGAAATGCATGCATGTCCAGGCTAACAATGTCTATTGTGATTGTTCAAAATATTTTAAAGACTCTTCTTGCTTTTGATTGTTTCTTACTTTGTCTTGTTTTCTTTAGATAGAATCTTAAAATAGTAACTTTATAACTCTTAAAAATATTGCAAGTAGGGCTGGGGATGTATTGAGCTCAATTGGTAGTGTTTGCCTAGCATGCCCAAAGCCTTAGGTTCAATTTCCAGCACCACATGAACTAAGCATGGTAGTTAGTGCTCATTTATAATCCTAGTATTTGAGGTAGAGACAAGAGGATCAGGAGTTCAAGGTCATCTTTGGCTATATACCAAGGTAGAGGCGAGCTGGTACTACATGAGACCCTGGAGAGGGTGGGGTGGAGTATGTGAGCAGTTAGCTACCTGCGTTTTGCTGTAGGGAGCAATGGGGTAGATACAGAGAATTGAATTTTGTATTGTATGAATGATTTGGAGACTTCTTCCTCAATCCAGCACTGAGAAACTGTTGTTCTAGAGCGAGCAGCATTCTCTGCCAGCTTCTTTCTCTGGTCTGACCTGTGAGGGTGGTTCTGGAGCCAGTTATAGTGACAGATGACAGCTTTATCATTAGTCTAGTTCAGGGGTTTGCCTCAAATTATTATGCCTGGTAGCCTAATATGTTTCTCCAATTCTAATCCTGTGTAAGATCAGCTATGTTTATCATTTGAACTAACATACCTGAAGTTGGATTTTTCTTTGGGTCTCTAACCAGTTCCCAAATAAAGACACAGAGACTTATTATTAATTATGACTTCTTGGCCTTAGCTTAGGCTTGTCCCACTAGCTCTTTTAACTTAATTTAACCTGTTTCTATTCATCTACATTTTGCCTCAGGGCTTGTTAACTTTCATTCTGTATCCCCTACTTTCCTGCTTCCTCTATGTCTGCCTGGCTGGCCCCTGGCATCTCTTTTCTTTCTTCCTCCAGCCTAAATTCCTTCTCCTATTTACTCTCCCTGTCTGGAAGACCTATACATCCTCCCTGGTTATTGGCCATTGAGCTTTTTATCGGACCAATCAGGTACCTTAGGCAGGCAAGATAAAATAGCAACACACCTTTATATAATTAAACAAATGTAACACATCTTTGCATAGTTAAACAAATATTCCACAACAAATATCTTGCAAGTGGAAAGGTTGTTGTTGAAAACTTCAAGGGTAAGCCAGGGCTCTACTCAGCTGGAGGCATGATGACCCAGTGCTGCGAGTACTTAACACCTTTGCTGCTTAAGTCAGAGTAGACTTTGTTGTTTTTAGTTAAGAACTCTAGCCCAATACTATGGGATTTTAGGACTATAAAATTATGTAACAATCTAAGCCTGGTTTGTAATCCCAACACTTGGAAGGTGAAGGTGTGGGAATCAGGAGTTCAAAGTCAGCCTCACATATATGAGACCTTGTCTCAAAAAAGTTATATATAATCTTTCTGGTGGAGGAGTCTGGAGATGACGTTCAGAAACAGCGCCTTGAAAGGGAAGGAAAAGAAAATAAGTTCTTGGACCTCAAGTGGCTGAAGGAGAAAATGTATTTGGTATCTGTCACATCTTTGCTTCTTTCAATGATACCTTTGTCCATGTTACCAATCTTTCTGGCAAGGAAACTATCTGCCAAGTAACTGGTGGAATGAAGGAAAAGGCTGAATGAGTCCTCTCCATATGCAGCCATGTTAGCTGCCCAGGTTGTGGCCCAGAGGTGCAAGGAGCTGGGCCTCACTGCCCTGCATATCAACTCTGGGCAACAGGAGGAAACAGGACCCAAGACCTGGAACCCAGTCACCCTCAGAGCTCTTGCTTTCTCAGGGATAAAGCTTGGGCAGGTTGGGCATACATTCTCACAGTACTTGAAGGAAGGGAAATTGTTGTGGTTGCCATCTGTGAACAGGACTTCTCAAATTATTTTCTGTTAATAAATTGCTTTGTGTAAACTTCTAAAAAAGCTATATATAGAGATGTGTACATATGTATGTATGTATGTATGTATGTATGTATGTATGTGTGTCTGTGTATGCATAACAACTTATATGGACCCTGTACACTATAATTGTATCTATAACATAGGGTAACATTCTATTCTGCATATGTATAAGAAAATATACATTAACTTAGATTCATAGAATCTGTTATATCAATATTGGTCCTCTTAATGTAGCCATATGTTTGTTACCTAAAGAATATTATTCACCCTGATGTTCTAAGTTGTTAATGAGGCTGAGAAACGGAAACACAGTATCTCATTATAACATTTTTTGTAAACAGTGATTTGTTGAAATACAGGTAAGTTGAAGTGTGTTAAATAAAGTATTACCCAGAAAAAATAGACATGTAGAGAAACTAATAATTTGGTATCTATTAAAAGTGATGTCACTCACTTGTATAAATATTCTAAGAGAGAGAGATATACCTGATGAGCCCTATGCTCATATTCTAGGCTATAAATGTAAGCATTTGTCGTGTAGTACAAGAAGAATTCAACTCAAATCTCTTTTTGTCATTCTAATATCTGTGTTCGAGCAACATTAACTTTCATCAAGTACTCTGCTTAGCTAAGAAGCAATGAGCAGAACACACTTGATCTTGGGGTGCAGAGATGAACTTAGTACTCTTAGAAATGAAATAAATTAATTGATTATAATAGCAGGAAATACAGCCACAAATGGTGTCAAGGACCATGAAGAAAGTGCTATGTGCTCTGTGGCCTGGGGAGTCTGGAGAGGTAGTTTTGCAGAAGTGATACTGCAGCTGAGACACTGAGCTCCATAGTACCAAGGTGTGGAGGGTCTTCTATAGGGGTAGGCAAGCATGCAAAAGACCAGGAAGCACCGCCATGAAAGAAGATGGTGCCACCAGAGAGGAGAACACGGTACTCTTATCCACCTCTTATCTCTCCACGGAGTGCTGGAATTCTAGATGCAGGTACCATTACCAGAGTCTTGGTTTTGTTCTTTAACTTGGGCTCTGGGTATTTAATTCCACTGGCTCTGGGAACTGAATTCCACTGTCAGACCTCTAATGCTTTTGCTTGCTAATCCATTTTCTCACCTATATTTAAAGGAAATTATGATGAATTGTGATATATATTTATATTTATTTAAATACATATTTTAAAAAAAACCTTCACACTATCACCTAAGAAACAGAGTGATAGAAAACTGCAGGGCCAATGTTAGCATTCAGACCCGCCCCTTGGGGACCTAGTAGGGCGCATCATCCCTGCACGCATAGGGCTCATCAGTGTGCAGGCAGTATCTTGGCCTATACAGGGTCCTGACAGTTTCATGCGCTCCCTGCTATGTAGTCTCTCTAGGCATGTGCTGCATCCCCTCATAACAGGTGGGGCCCCGCCCTCTTTCTCTTCCTCTTCCCTTCCCACAAGATCAAGGCTGCATCTGCACCTCCCCTTCCCCCTTTCCCGTCTCTCTCTCTTCTCTCCTCAGGCCCTGCTCCCCCTTCCCTCTCTTTCTCTGTCCACAAGGCCATTCTGCACCTCTTTCCCTCTCCCTCCTCCCAATAAACAGTCTATAAAGGGTATCTTCTTGTCTAAGTTCTATTCAGGCTAACAAAGACCAATTTAAGAATATATGCCTAACTTTCTTGCTTTTACAAATATTAGTAAGCTGTAACTAATTAGGAAAACTGTACGCATCTCCAAGTTAAGCCTAAATAACATTTGATTTTGTTCCCCTGACCTTATTGTGATGTAGACTGCCATGTGGCTGGCAGCCATCTTTTACTAAAGTTTACTAAGGTTAAAGACCTCTCTCCCCATTGTATTTCCTTCTAGATTGGATTCAACTCTGGCTTATAATATATTCTTTATGATAATCAAAATTTGAAGTTATAAAGATCTATTCAGATTAACAAAAGCTAACTTTTGTTAATAACTAACACCTATGTCACTACCAAGTGTTCAACACTAAGCTTCTAGAGAATTTAAATAAATGGTGGTATATATTTGATAAATAAGGTATTTTATAAACAAGATATATATTCTATAAGGGAATTTCTGGTCCCCTAAGAGGGTCCTTTTCTCAGACTTGGGCCACACCCCAACTCACAAGGCCCCCTTTGTCCTGTTCCCGTTTGGCCCTGGGATATTTCCCCTGTTGCTTTTCCTTGCCTTCTCAGGAGACAGCTTTACCAGTTTGGTACAAACTTGTTCTGTTTTTACCCACAAAATGTCTATTTTGGTTTCTTTATTCAAAATCATATTTTTAAGGCTAAACCTAACAGAAACAGAATGTAAGTCCTAGCCTTATGAAAACTGCTAGCATATTAAAGACTGTTAGGGAACACAAGTTGATAGTTAGTCGGTCATACCTAATAGACAGACAGTCCTCAAATGCTCAGAGATCTTCAGAATATGGCATTTAAAATGTTTAAGTAAAAAGCTTTTTATGTTAGAGAGACATACCAGCTCCTGGCAGCACCCTTATTTCCTCCAAAGAAGATGGATGGGCACAGAAGAACCTCCACCTGGAACTTACTCCAAAAGTGGCAACACCAGCCACTGAGCAAAAACTGTCTTTCACAACTACTGCCAAGACCTTCTTCAGACCATGGAAAACAGAACTATGGGGAACAACTTCCCCATCCCCACTTCATCCCAAGTCAGCACGAAGCAGGCTCAAGAATTCAGCACCTTCATTTCCCACCCCACTTGCTATCCATAATTCACCTTTTTATAATAATCAAAAGGGAAGAATGTTAGCATTCTTGGGGACCTGATAGGGTGCGTCATCCCTGTACGCATACACTTGCCAGTGTGCAGGCGGTACCTTGGCCTGCTCAGGGTCCTGACAGTCATGCACTCATTGCTGCATGGTCTCTCTGTGCATGTGTTGCATACCTCATAAAAGGTGGGGCCCTGCCTGTTTTCTCTCTCTTCCTCTTTTCTTCCCACAATGTCAAGGTCATATCTGCACTTCCCCTCTTCCCCCCTTTCCTGTCTCTTCTTCTCTCCTCAGTCCTGTCCTATTCTCTCTCTCTCTCTCTGTCTGTCTCTCTCTCTGTCTGTCTCTCTCTCTCTCTCTCTCTCTCTCTCTCTCTCTCTCTCTCTCTCCCTCTATTTCTCTCTCTCTCCCATGAGGCCACTATGCACACCCTTTCCCTCTTCCTCTCCCCCCACCACCACTAATAAAACTCTCCATGTGAGTGAGGTCTGCAGGGTGTATCTCTCTTTGAGGCTGCCACCCACCATGACCACCATTTTAAAAATACAACATCCAACACAAAAACAAAACCCACTTAGGCTAGAACACATATGAACATTTCAGTTTGGACATATTATGTAAGCAGAATCAGTAGGATATAGGTAGGAAATTCCCACTGAAGGAGAAGTTATTGTCACTACATGCTTTTTGTATCTAAAGTGTGGTGAGTTGTGCACTAACGCTCTGGGTTGAACTCCTGGAAGCATAGGGCTGGTTCAGGGCCTGCTCACCTGGAAAAACAGCCCTGGGCAATTGCTCTCCCATTCACCTCTTACACAGTAAGCATCCAGGAATGCAAGCATTCAGAAATGCTCCAGGGGAGGGCGAGAGGGTCATGAGTGAGCACACATCTGGAGAAAGTTAAAAACATCATCAAAGTCTCTGGAACAGTTGGAAGTAATTAAGGAATCCGAGGGCGCACCGAGCTCTTGAAAGACCCTCAGCAGAAGACACCTCTGTGTGTGTATAGGCTGCCAAGTTTCCTGCCTTTGGTCCCATCAGCTCCCTCTGTGCAGCAGCTATTCTGCTTCTCAGGGTGTTTTTGTTATCCCCTAGAAACTTTGTCTCCCAACCAATATAACCATCTTTATGAAGCCTCAAGCCACCTGTTTAAAATAATAATCCTAGATGAAGAAATAAGAACTATTCTTGAAGTGTTGTCAGGGACCGGCCACACTGCATCTAACAGGAGTGTCTTTAGGTATTCAATACAGCTGACTTCCCTCAGTGTTGGAACTGAATGGTGACGTTGGTCAAACACCTGCTGCACTGCCTGCCTCACATCTGGAAGCCAAGGGGTTCGGATGAATCTGTCTCCCTTCATTACAGTGGCATTCAATGTGGCAAATGCTTTTACTAGCAGAGACACCTGGGAGCTGAATGGGACATGGACAGCTTCCACCTCTGGTCATGGGGGAAATTTAACACCAAAAACAACCACATAGGGGCCAGATAATGAAAGACCTGCTTCAGAAACCTGCAGGAAGATTGCAATCTGCCGGAAAAGACAAGCAAGTAAGGCTACTCCCATGTCACCTGACCTTCTGCCTGCAGGAACTTTCAGAGACCCTTTTGGGAAGGTGAACCTCAGAAGAGCATGGTCAATGGCAGACAGTGAACTACAGGAAGGCCTAGATGACTGAGAGGAAGGGAGCAAACACCACAGAGAAAGGGTCTGAGAAGTCTGCCTTAGCCCCCTGGGAACAACAGCTTAATAGGAAGTACTGCAGAGTAGGAACTCCTTTGGAGCAAAGGCAGACTGCAGGGAAGTGGGGACCAGAAGGACAACAAG
>CABHPH010146017.1:17024-29443 GCA_902168325.1 Peromyscus nudipes | reverse complement strand
AAAAAAAAAAACTGTTAAAAGAAAATGCATTTGTTTAGTGATACCATAATAATCAGAATGGGGAAGGGCAGACACCAACATTCCAGAATTATCGTTCATACTAGTGCTGAGGCCGCCTGTGCGTATACCATCCGTGAAGATCTCTTTTGCTGCTTTGGAAAACACCGGATAGACACAATGCCAGTTTTGTTATTCTCCAAATACTAGTCATTTTAGAATATACGTTATTTGATAACAAGATAGCTTCATAAAAATGTGTAATATAGTAAGTGGTGGTAAGGATGCCAAGAAGTGATAACACTTGTACATTCCTGGTGGGAATGTAACATGGGGTAGCTGCTGTGGAAAACAGTATGGTGATTTTAAAAAAGGATCTACAGAATCACAGTATCATCCAGCAACTCCATTTCTTGCTAAATTCCCAAACGAAGTAACAGGGACTTGAAAGGATTACACCATGCTCATAGCAGCATCATTCACAAAACACAAGAGGTAGAAGCAAACCAAATATGCATGGATAGATAAACAACATTAGTCATATACAGACACAGCGGGTTGTCATTCATCCTTTTTTTTAAAAAGATTTATTTATTTATTATGTATATAGTGTTCTGTCTGCATGTGTCCCTGCAGGCCAGAAGCGGGTGCCAGATCTCATCACAGATGGTTGTGAGCCACCATGTGGGTGCTGGGATTGAACTCAGGACCTCTGGAAGAACGGTCAGTGCTCTTAACCTCTGAGCCATCTCTCCAGCCCCTGTCATTCATCTTAAGAAGAAACTTCTGACATGTTAGGCAATCATGATGAGTTCTATGAAGCCTAAGCTAAGGAAAAGAAGCTCGTCTCAACAATGCTGTACAATTCCAACCACACGAGGCATCTAGTGCCATCAACCCAGGGACACAAAGTTGTATGACAACTGCTGACAGAAGAGAAGGGCAGGGGGTGACTCTTCCAAGAAGATGAATTTTCAGTTGTGCAAGATGTAAAAAGTTCCAGATGTGACAGTGTACAACAATGTGACTGTGTTTACCGCCACAGACACTTAAAAATGGTCAAAATAACCCTGGCAGTGGGCTCAGATCCATCCCTGGTGCACAAGCTGGCTTTTTGGAGCCCACTACCTATGTTGGGACACCTTGCACAGCCTTGATGCAGGGGGAGCGACTTGGACCTGCCTCAGCTGAATGTACCAGGCTCTGATGACTCCCCAATTTGCCTTGGAGGAGGAGGGAATGGGGGGGGGGTTGGGGGGGGGGGAAGGCTGGAGGGGTGGGAGGAGGGAAGAGAGGGGGATCTGTGGTTGCTATGTTAAATGAATAAAAAATTCCTTAAACAAAAACGGTCAAAATGGGCCAGGTGGTGGTGGTGGCGGTGGCACACACCTTTAATCCCAGCACTCAGGAGGCAGAGGCAGGCACATCTCCGAGTTCAAGACCAGCCTGGTCTACAGAGTGAGTTCCAGGACAGCCAGGGCTACACAGAGAAACTCTGTTTTGAAATACTGCCCCCTCAAATAAATATATATAATCAATATATATGAAGTAAAAACTGATAAATTCAAAGATTATTTCACAGTTAACAAGGATGCTAACATTGATATCCAAACGGATTAGTCTACATGGGTGTATTTACGTTTCACATGACCAAGTCAAAGAACAAACTGGAACCCAAGCTTAACTCAGTGCAGAGTAACAATGGCTCAGTGTGCACAGCGTGCACACGTACCTCGGCGTGAGTCCCAGCACTGCCAAGGTCAGTCAGCAGATAAGCACGCCAGACATGGTGTGCGTGCCTGTGGTCCTGCCAGCCCGGGCAAGCCAGTGAGACCCTAGTCTCCTTAGCAATTTAATAAACAAACAACAAACAAATAAACCTGGCCACTTCCCATAAACCTGTGTTCTCCACAGGCCTTTTCAAGTAGGAAAGCTTTTGTGCT
Organism: Peromyscus nudipes; assembly: GCA_902168325.1. Taxonomy (NCBI): domain Eukaryota; kingdom Metazoa; phylum Chordata; class Mammalia; order Rodentia; family Cricetidae; genus Peromyscus; species Peromyscus nudipes. The sequence continues at coordinate 27,503 of CABHPH010146017.1, read as the reverse complement.
GTCTTCACTGAGGGGCGGAAGTCTTTTAGTACTGAAAACCTCTCTCGGCACGGAGGGGACGTCATTCCGACGGGTTTCATAATCGAGAACACTGAAGAAATCACCATTCAGAATCAAGTACAATCTGACATAGGGGAAGTGCCCCAGCCTCACCTCACTTCGAGTGACTACAATCCTGACCAGGGTGGAGTCGTCTGTGCCAGCGCCTTTCATGGAATAGTAGAGTCGCTCAGCGAAGAAGGCAGGACGGTTGAGGGCACACTGCACTGCAAGGCAGACAGGCTTTAGGAAGGAGCCTGGGCCCGACAGCCGGGCCACCTCTGTGGCTCCACTTAAGCCCGGTTTTGATCATTTTTTTTACACAGATCCAAGAGCACTGATGATCCTCTGCCCCTTGATTTTTTTCTCAGCATTTGTCAATCTTTGTAGCTGAATCAGACAGGCAACCTTCATGTCTAGAGAAACCCCTCTAGCCAATAAATGTATTTTCTCCTTATAGATGCACTGATGTAGATTCTTTCCATTTTCCAGTATGAAAATCTATAGCAAGGGTGCCCCAGAGATTAAGTAGTATTTTACTAAAAGAAATGACAAAAATCTGAATTCTTTTTTTTGTTTTTTGTTTTTTTGAGACAGGGTTTCTCTGTGTAGCCCTGGCTGTCCTGGAACTTACACTGTAAACCAGGCTGGCCTCGAACTCACAGAGATCCATCTGCCTCTGCGTCTGCCTCCCGAGTGGTGGGATTAAAGGCGTGCACTACCAGAGCCCAGCAAAATCTGAATTCTTTACATTAAGAACACAGTTTTGAGAATGAGATAGCTAGAGAGCTCAGCAGGAAAAAGCACTTGTAAAAGCCTAATGGTCTGAATTTGATCCCCCAAATCCACTTAAAGGTAGAAGGCAAGAACTGACTCCATGAAATGCCTTCTAGTCTCCACAGGCATGCCGTGGTGGCATATGTCCATATCTTACATATCGCATACTGTCTCACACAAAGTAAATAAAATAAAATAAAATAAATCTGGGGCTGGAGCTATGGCTCAGTGGTGGAGTACTGCTCTAGCTCTAGGTTTAATTCCGAGCATCACACACACAGAAACAACTGTCATTTGGCTGAGAAAAAGCTATGAATATCATCTACGAGAAAACAGATTGACAAAGATTTGAAAGCAGCGTTTGGAGCTCGGAGTCACTGGGACACACAGTACTTAGCAAAGTGAGTTCCCACAGATGGCAGAGGGACACACTGCACCGTCACTTTAGCCGTAGTTGTTACATTAACATTTCAGGCACTCACTCCATGGCTAGGACTAAGAAATTAGCAATACTCTCCTCATTTCTGTAGTATCCGTGAGGACAGAATTCCCACACATCGAGATGTCAGATCACCACAAACACATTCACTCCAGAGAGTCTCAGCGTTAAGGGCTCAGAACAAAGCTTTGTGTGCTATATATGGAGGCGCACTCAGGAGGCAGAGGCAGGTGGATCTTTGTGAATTCAAGGCCAACCTGGTCTACATAGTAAAACCCTGTCTCAATAAGCAAATTAATTAACTAAAAAAAGGTGTCCTGTGGTAGTACCGGAGTTCCTTAGGGCTTCCTCATTTGTTAAAGGGAAGGACTACAATATATGGGGGCTCCTTGTGGTACTCAAAAAATATATACAAACAAAAGCTAAATAATCTCAAGCAAACAAACAAGAAATCCTTCCTGATCACACCATCAACATGCAGAGGATTTTATATAAAACACAGGGTTTACTCGGTTTCTGCCTAAGCAGAGTCTAGGGAGACTATATTAACTGTAATCACTCAATTAAAAACAAAATAAGGCAAAGTCTTACAGATGGTCTTCAAACCACTTTCAATATATCCGGAAAACTCTCGGCTCACACTGCTTAACAAATCTCGATTAGCCATCTGCAAACAAAAATTAGGGAGGTAAGTATTTTCAGATCTTAAAAAAGGCACAAAGTCCTGGCTCCTGTTTTGGGTAACTGTTGCCTTGCTTGCTGACCTTAACCTTGATATCCTCCCTATGCTAATTCCCTGCTGGGTTCCACCCTCCTGAATGCTTAAGGGAAGTTCCTTGTCTGTGTATCCTGAATAATGGGCATTAACAGCTTAGATGCAAGATTGTAAAACATCAGTAGCGAACTTCTGCCCTCCGGGGTTCTCCCATTGTGCTGTAAGTCTGTATTTAAGACCTCTTCCCTCCTTCAATAAACAGCATTCGGCATTAAATAAAAAATAAATAAGTAAATAAAAAAAAGAAAGAAGAAAAAAAATAGACACAAAGTCTTCAGAAGAGTTCATACCCTGGAATAAGCCTCCATGGTGGCTTTCAGCTGAGGGAAGCTTCTTGTGGCCAGGATCATGTTGAAGCAGGATTCATCTGTCCCTAGCTTCCCTTCGCCAGCCTGATAGAGGCGCTGGGCATCTTCCTGAGCCATCTGGTGGTTTACATTCTGGTTCTCATCACGGTTTCCCTGCAAGAGAAAGACAGGAATCAGAGGTGAAGTTCTTTCCTCAATCTAGTCACTCTGGGGTTTACAGGGGTAACTTATTGAAGGTGAATACACCAAGTCTGCCATGTATACCTTTCCTTCCCAAATCAGTATTACATTATAACTAGTTTGGGTTTTGGATATATGGTCATGGTTTAATAAGGTTGAAGTGAGAGGTTTCAGGGCTTTGAGCACTAAATTACAACTAAATTCTAACAAGGGAATATAAACTATCACTCAGATGAAAAAAGTATTATACCTCTCTTTAGCTTGGATTTGAGATCAAAACACACTGTAGAGTCTCATTCCTATAAAACGGTAAATACCAAGCATTTTCTTTGTACCAGGCATTATGTTAGGTACAGGGACACCAGAGACAAGGGCTCTGTCCTCAGGGAATTTCACTCTAAGAAGGGACTATGGAAGGTCTCAGATCCAGGTACACACCTATTTATTATGAGGGCTGGGAATAGAGCTTAGTGGTGGAGTTTGCCTTGCATTCATGAACCTCTAGATCCAACACCAAGGACAAGAAAACAGAAACAAAGGCTACAGGAGTCTTTTTTTTTTTTTTTGGAGCTGAGGACCGAACCCAGGGCCTTGCGCTTGCTAGGCAAGCACTCTACCACTGAGCTAAATCCCCAACCCCCTGAAGTCTCTTTTGAGGAGCACTTGTAAGGGGGGATGGTACAGTCATATCACAGGTGGGTAACTGGACATAACACAGCGAAGTGTGTTCCAAAGGAGGCTGAGCTCAGGGGCAGCCTGCCTGCCTCCTGTGTAAGCAAGGCCTGCAACCTCTCCCTCCAAAACACAAATCATAAAAGTAACACTCTTCTAAAGGTGCTCAGGAAAAAATTCAAATGATTCTTTGCATTTCGGTACATAGTTTAGACCCCGTTTTCTAAGAATTGACTTTTCCCTTTCCACCCTAGAAAAGTTAGGGATGGGTCATGGAGCCTGAATAAAGGCAAACCCAATTAAGAACCACTCCCTCTTTTGTAAGCACTAAACATCTATGCCTGTCTTCCCCTCTTGCTCTTTATAAATCCTAGTTCACTCTTCTGCTTTGCTGTTCAGATTTAGTTCCTCCAGCACTTTCTCATTTTTGTAGCTCCAGCTTTTGCATACCATTCCAACACCTACTACACAGCCTGTGCACTCTGTCCTGTCCACTGCACATCCTGTGCACTCTGTCCTGTCCACTGCACATCCTGTGCACTCTGTCCTGTCCACTGCACATCCTGTGCACTGTCTGTCCTGTCCACTGCACATCCTGTGCACTGTCTGTCCTGTCTACTGCACATCCTGTGCACACACTGTCCTGTCTACTGCACATCCTGTGCACACACTGTCCTGTCCACTGCACATCCTGTGCACACACTGTCCTGTCCACTGCACATCCTGTGCACTGTCTGTCCTGTCCACTGCACATCCTGTGCGCTCTCTGTCCTGTCTACTGCACATCCTGTGCACTCTCTGTCCTGTCCACTGCACATCCTGTGCACTGTCTGTCCTGTCTTTCCTTGGCTCCTCAGACCCCCTTGTCCACTTTTAGCCTCTTGAGATCCTGTCCTGCTGTACACTAGCACAGTAAGTAACTCCTGATACTCAATTGTTATGACAGGCTTTTGTACGTCTCTCCAGTACTTCATCTCACTGTTTTAACACTATTCCAAATACTCTCCTGTAGAGTTTCTTGTCCCCTCTCTGCACATCAGGGAGTACGGAAGGTGCCAACTGCAGTACCTCTCTGTCCTCCTCCTCCTCTCCTACGGCTCTGACACCTCTAGCACATTCACTGTGGCCCCACACATCTTCTGATGGTCTAAATTAAGCTGACATGGACTTTCATCTCCACCTCCTCCACAGCCCCAGGCTACTTCTGATTTCATGGAATCTGAAAGAAGTCATTTTCTTATTCCTTACAAAAGTCAGATGAACAAAGTCCCACTAATAACTACAAGGAAATCTGTTCACTGCATTCTGTGTTGTTCCTCTTAAAGACAGCAATAATTCACGGAGCTGACTATTAATGAGGTACGCTCACTGGCAAATGCTCAGCTCACAAATGTATGTTCCCTCCACTAACAGACAGACAGACATTTACACTACACTCACCTGGCACATGGACACGAGGAGACGTTCAAAATGTCCTGAGGTATCTGACTTAATGTCCTTCTCAAGGTCTCGTCCAAATTCTGACTGGTAACATCTAACAATGTCTCGGATTTCTTGATTTGTTCTTGTGCACAGAATCTCTATCAACACACGTTCCTGAGTTCCAGCTCCCTGAGGAGTGACAGAGGGGGAAAAGAAGCAAAGGTCTCCGAAGAGAATTACGCCGCGATTCAGATGGCACAAAATATTTGCCTATCTATCTCTGCAAATTCAGAACTATCAAAATTTGTGAGGCTAGCCGGGCGTTGGTGGCGCACGCCTTTAATCCCAGAACTCGGGAGGCAGAGCCAGGCGGATCTCTGTGAGTTCGAGGCCAGCCTGGGCTACCAAGTGAGATCCAGGAAAGGCGAAAAGCTAAAAAGAAAAACCATTGCCCAAAAAACCACCAAAAAAAAAAAAAAAAAAATTTGTGAGGCTTTATATATTAAGCAATACAGAAGAGTCATAGAAAATAAGACAGAGTACCTGCATCGCTTTCCGTAAACTCCAGGCATCATAGTATGTAGAAGGCATGAACAGGGCAAGGATTAACTCTTCCATATTTCCACTCAACTCTGACTTGAGATCTTTAATTAAATCCTGTTTAATAACATGTGAAAAATTAAGTACATAGGATTTCTTCTTCCTTTTTTTTTTTTTAAGTTTTTTGAAACAGGGCTTCCCGGTGTAGCTCTGGTTATCCTGAAACTTGCTCTGTAGATCTGCTTGTCTCTGCCTCCTGAGGACTAAAGGTGTGGGATTAAAGGTGTGTGCCACCACTGCCCAGCTAATACACAGGATTTCTAGATCTTATCTCACATGAGGACTCTTTTTTTTTGACTTTATTTTTTAAATTACACTCATGATATTCATTAATTACACTCATGATGCTAATCACATTTGTGGTATTCATAGATTACATTCACAGTATTCATTCAATTATATATATAATATATATATATTAATTTTAAATGCTGAATGTCATTTATTTAAGGGGGGAGGAGGTCTTAAATACAGGCTTACAGCACAATGGGAGGACCCTGGAGGGCAGAAGTTCGCTATTGATGTTTTACAATCTTGCTTCTAATCTGTTAACGCCCATTATTCAGGGTGCCAGGCAAGGAACTTCCCTTAAGCATTCAGGAGGGTGGAACCTGGCAGTGAATTAGCATAGGGAGAATATCAAGGTCAAGGTCCACAAGCAAGGCAACAGTTACCCAGAACGGGGGCCAGGGCCCTACAGGTCCCCCTTTTATTAAAAAATGAGCTTCTGACTTGGGTTACGTGGGACGTCAGCAGGTCACCTTACCCGTCATGGAGACGACTGCCCAGGCCACACAGGTGCTCTGTCTTAGGTTGGTGAGTGCCCCCCAGGCATTACCCGTCTCTGAATACTCATTATCATACAGGCTGCAGAGTTAACTGCTGCCAAAGATCTCAAAGTGGCACTGGGCTTGCAATCTGTGTGTTCGATACAGAAAAGACCAACAGAGGTCCTATCTCACCCATAGCCAGTAGGCTAAAGGCAACTGAGCCATTCCCTTCCTTAACAAGCCATACTGTACGTTGGTGTCCTTGTAAGATAGTATCTCAAAAGCAAATGGAACTTGAGTTTATAAATTTATAATTTTCAAAGCCAATCAAGATGTATATAGCTACTGAATTAAATTTATCATGCCCAATAGAATGAGAGATTAACTAACTGTGGCAGCTACTTTTGTTGCCAGGGTCTCCATTGTGCTAGCTGTAGTAAGCAATTATGAAATGGTAATCCCAGAAAGAGTAGCAGTGGTGGGCGCCATTGCTATAATGGCAACAGCGGTGAGGACTTTTTTAAAATAATTTTCATTTTATGTGTATGTGGATGTCTTGCCTACATCTATGTCTGTGCACCATGCGCCTGCAGTGCCTGTGGAGGCCAGAAGTGGGCACTGGATCTCCTGGAACTGGGGTTACAGAGGGTTGTGAGCCGCTGTGTGGGTGCAGGGAACAGAACCTAGGGTCCTCTGGAAGAGCAGCCAGTGTTCTTAACCACTGAGCCACCTGTTCAGCCCCTCACTTGAATCTTATGGGAAAATGAAATGGAATTGGTACTAAGAAAGTACAAAATTTAAATCTGAATGTGACATACTAAGCAATGAGTGTTAAATTCAGTGATGAATTCATTGTGTCCAGAAACACTTAAATTCTTACTGAGAAACGAGTAAATCTGTTCAATTCAGTGATAAAGTCATCACGTCTAGAAACACTTAAATCCTTGCTGCAGTTCTTCTACTGTACCAGATACAACGACAGAAAGTATGATTAGAAAAAGAATAATCCAAAGTTAATAACATGAGGGCTGGTGAGATGTTGAGTGGGTAAAGGTATTTGCCAAATACACACACACACACACACACACACACACACACACACACACACACACGAAAATAAACAGGCAGAGGGTAAAGAGGAAGTCACTCAAGGCAAAAAAATAAAAAAAAGGACCACAAACAAGGAACATTTAGGAGGTTCTCAGCAGTACCATATTTACAGTATTTTTGTTTTGTTTTGTTTTTCGAGACAGGGTTTCTCTGTGTAGCTTTGGAGCCTGTCCTGGAACTCACTCTGTAGCCCAGGCTGGCCTCGAACTTATAGAGATCCGCCTGCCTCTGCCTCCCGAGTGCTGGGATTAAAGTATTTTTGTTTTTTTGAAACAGGGTTGCACTATGTAGGCCAGGCTGACCCTGAGCTCCTGGCCATCTCCCTGTGTCAGCCACTTGAGTATTGGAATGATAAGTGTGCACCATCACACTCAGCTTTACAAGAAGTCTGGGTTTTGCATTGAATAACTAATCTTAAGAGAGACAGGGCTCAGTAGGTGTCTGCTTAGTTTTGCTGTCAACTTTATGTGTCAGGGCATCTGAAAAGAGGAGCCTCAGTTGAAACAAGGCCTCCATCACATTGGCCTGTAGGGCTCACTGCAGGTGGGGCCGCCCCTGGGCAGGTGGTCCTGGGTATATAAGGAAGTCAACTGAGCAGGCCATGGGAAGCAAGCCAGTAGAATTCCTCCATGGTCTCTGCTTCACTTCCTGCCCTGTCTTCCCTTGATGACAGACTACAACCTGTGAAGAGAAATAAATCCTTTTCTCCCCAAGTGGTTTTTGGTAATGGTCTTTATTACAGAAAGAGAAAGAAAAACAGCACCTGCTGTTCAACCTGGCAACCTGAGGTTGTTTTGTTTTGTTTTGTTTTTCTCTTGAGACAGGGTTTCTCTGTGTAGTCCTGGCTGTCCTAGAACTCACTCTGTACACCAGGCTGGCCTCGAACTCGGAGATGTGCCTGCCTCTGCCATAACCTGAGTTGTTAAGTCTGACAACCTGAGATCAATCTCTGAGATCCATACATTAGAAAGAAAGAACCCACTCATGTGATACTAACACATGTGTGATATAACATGTACACATCCATATACATACATTCACACAGAAAATAAATGAAAAAAAAAAAAAAGAGAGCCTGGTAAGAAGGCTCAGTGTATACCCATAATACACAGACACACAGACACAGACAAAGACACACACACAAAAGAAAAAGAAAAAGAAAAAAAAGAAAAACTTAGTAATAATAATAATAACAATAATAATAATACAGAGAAGTATATCTGAACTGGGCAGAGGAAAACAGGCTAACAGACTTTGAAAAAGTGCTATAGGGAGCGGTGATGGTGTATACTTTTAATCCCAGCACTCAGGAGGCAGAGGCAGGGGGATCTCTGAGTTTGAGGCCAGCCTGGTCTACAGATCAAGTTCCAGGACAGCCAGGGCTACACAGAGAAACCCTGTCTTGAAAAATAAAAAAAAAAAGTGCTGTGGACCATTGAAGGGTAAGCCAAATTCTGTCCCAAGTAAGGGGAGACTCACTCATAGTAGCTAATAGTTAAGGTCAGATCTGAAGAAGTTGTTTGCCATACAAAAAGAGGAAACAAGCATACAGCAGTATGAAAGACCAGCTCCATATATTTATACCACAGGACACATTCAGAGGGAAGAGGGTGGAAGACGACCAATGGCTGAGAAGAAACGGACTAAGGTCTAAGTACGGAGCAGATCTTGGTGGGAGTCATAGCCACTGTTTCCTGAACGACTACCGCATACAAGATGCAGTATGAGGAAAGATGAGGGACTACTCTCAAGTAAAAAAGGCTTTGAAGAGCCGGGCAGTGGTGGCGCAGCCTTTAATCCCAGCACTCGGGAGGCAGAGCCAGGTGGATCTCTGTGAGTTCTAGGACAGCCTGGGCTATAGAGCGAGATCCAGGACAGGCTCCAAAGCTACACAGAGAAACCCTGTCTCGAAAACAAACAAACAAACAAACAAACAAAACAAAAGGCTTTGAAGAGATACTAATCCTAGAGTCTGTGAAGTCCATATATCTGTCCTTTTCCCCATAGTCTTAGTTAAAATACAGTAACCAATCTGACATGGATGCAGACCCTGTAGAATAGACCCCGCTGCGTCTCACTGAAAGGGAAAAGACATACCTTGCCATACATGGTCTTAAAGGCTGTTTTAATTTGTTGCCTCTGGTCATTGGAACGTCTGGACACAACATCCACAATTGCTTGCTCATCTGTCCCTGGAAGAGTCACAGATATATCTCTATAAGGATAAGAATACTCCAAGACAGTAGGCCCCAGATGACACTGAGGTGCAAGTTGACACAGGACTTCACTTATGACATAGCTTCACTTCCCTTATAGTTGTAAGACGACAATCCATTTTCCTTACCAAACCCCTTCATTGCCTTGCGGAGAATTTCTGCGTCTCTCATAGCATCAAAGTTGGAGGCTGGTCGGATTGTTCCTTGGGTACCCTGAGTCATTGCAGCGGGCTGATAACAGAAGGAGTATAAAGTTCAAGTAAGGAGTTCTGCTTGGACAATAAGGCAACTTGAAGACTTCACCCAGATGCCACATGTACACAGGGTTCAGAGCAAGGACACGGGCGTTTATTACCAGGCCTGCTATCAAGCCTAATTTGAACAGACAGATCTCACCCCTTACAAACAGGTCTGTCCCTACTGACACAGCCACACATCAAACTTCCATGAGACACAGGTAAACTTGCAAAATTAAAGTCACAACCTTCTTATGCCTTAGCTTCCTTTTTGTCAGAAAGGAGGAGATGAGAGATTGACTCCCTGACAATAAGAGATGAATGATAACGTTTGATCTGAAGGGGGAAAATGGCATTAATGAAGTATATATGAGTGCCCAAGTGAATTTTCACACCAGCAATGTAATGTGGATAATCTCCATTTCCTATATGGGATCTACTTATTTGACAAAACATGAACATTTTGTATAATAATAAGAAAAGCACAAAATGGAAGTGAGGTTAGGGATTCTGGGAGGTATACTATTCTTCATGTTATAATTTTTTTTTTTTTTTTTTTTTTTGTGTTTTTTTTGAGAGGGTTTTTCTCTGTGTAGCTTTGCGCCTTTCCTGGAACTCACTAGGTAGCCGAAGAGGAGGAGGAAGAGGCGGAGGAAGAGGAGGAGGAAGAGGAGGGAGAGCGAAATCAGAGGCGTGCGCCACCACCGCCCGGCTCATGTTATAACTTAACCAACCAAACAAACAAAATCAAGCCAGAATGGTTGGGGTTGTAGCTTAGTGGTAGCGCACTACCAAGTGTGGGGCCCAGGGTTCACTCCCCAGTGCCACACAGGAGGAAGAGGAGGAGGAGGAGGAAGAGGAGGAGGAGGAGGAGGAGGAAGAGGAGGAGGAAGAGGAGGAGGAAGAGGAGGAGGAAGAGGAGGAGGAAGAGGAGG
>CABHPH010146017.1:417-15683 GCA_902168325.1 Peromyscus nudipes | reverse complement strand
AGGAAGGAAGGAAGGAAGGAAGGAAGAAAAGGAAGGAAGGAAGGAAGGAAGGAAGGAAGGAAGGAAGAAAAGGAAGGAAGGAAAGAAAGAAGGAAGGAAGGAAGGAAGGAAAAAAAAAAAAGAATAACCCAGCTGGGCAGTGGCACACGCCTTTTATCTCAGCACTCGGGAGGCAGAGGCAGGAGGATCTCTGAGTTTGAGGTCAGCCTGGTCTATAGAGTGAGTTCCAGGACAGCCAGGGACCCCGTCTCAAAAAACAAACAAAAACAACAACAACAACAAAGAATAACCCAACACTTGTTGGAGAAAAAAAAAAAAAGAAGAAGAGAAGGGGACGGGCAGCCCAGCACTAGAGCAAGAACTCTTTCTCTGTCCGTCGGGGACTGAACCCAGGCCCTGTGCATGGGAAGCACGTTCCCACCAAGCAAGCCTTCCAGCCCCAGGGAAACGTCCTTATTGTTTGGAATTCCTCCCACTTACCCTAACATTTTGTTTTGCCAAAAAGGCTTAGCAGTTACTCCCCACAAATGTCTAAGCCAGAAATGTAAGCATAGAACAAATAAATATTTCCAAAGTAGTTTTAGGGAAAAGTTAAAATTAATTATTCTACTTGTAACAAATACCACAGTGTAAAAAATTTTTTCAACATATTGCTCATATATGAACCTCTGCCAGGAACTAGAAAGAGAAGCTTGAAGGGTGGGGGTGGGAAAACAAGGGAGCACAGGAAACAGTGGGGATGAGGGCAGGGAGGTGAACAAAATCAACCCCAAGATGTATGTGTGTGTGTGCGTGCGTGCGTGTGCGTGTGTGTATGTGTGTGTGAAAACCCCATTGGTGACTCTGTAAGCTAGCAACAAACCCCTTACTGTATCAAGAGACACGAATAAAAAGACCCTACAGGAGGGGGTGGAGCAGAAGATAACAGAACACCTGAGGAGTGAAAGCAGAAGAGGTTATACAGGAAAAGGAAAGGGGTCACCACGAGATGGATGGGGAAGGGTGGGGAGAGGGCAGCAGAGGAAGGGAATGGATAAGAAGTAAAATGACACACACGTGTGTGTATGTGTATATATGTACGTACACATATATTATATATATAAATTATAATGAAGCCCACCACTTCACACCTAACTTGAAAAATGAATAATTAAGAGGCTAACAAGCAAAATAGCTCATTGGTGCTAAACTTGACAACCTGAGTTCACTCCTGGGGACCAACTTCCACAAGATGTCCTCTGACCTCCACACGTGTGCACAGACACATACACAATGCTTAATAAAACCAAAACTCTCTTTCACAATTAAAGTAGCTGCAGATTTATAATATGAATAATTTTAAAAAGGGCTAAAAGCAATCTGCCGTGGTTTCCAAGGACTCTCTCTGTGACTGTGGTCAGAAGAACTATGACCTGGTCTCACCTTAGTCTTTCACTAGCTGTGCAGACCTGGACAAGGTTCTCAAATCTCTCTGCATCTCAAATTCAATAAATCCCCAATGTGAGCAAAACCCAACAAAGTCACTGAGGAGTCCCTCTCCAGTTCCATAGTTCTTCTACCCTGGCCAGAAGCAGGCTTGAAAATGCCAGACCTTCCTTAGTATGTAACACAGAAACAATTTTTACAGGTCAAGATAAAGGCAAGGATACAAGCTCATCAATTTTATTCTAGCAGCTTGCAGAGGACATAAAAGAATCGAGCACTTAATAAAACAGTATGAAAACAGGGAACTAGATAGAGGCAGGAAAAAGAATTCAAATACAGGAAACCTTACAGGGCTATTGACAAATCAGTTCAGCAGACTTAACTAGCTCCCCTGTGGAAAGCTCTGTCAAACATTGAGGGGAAATAAAGACTCAACCCTAGAAATCAGAAAGAATACCAGACGTGGTGTGCACACCTTTAATCCCGGTGCTCAAGAGGTACGGGCAGGGCATCACTACAAGTTTGAGGCCAGCCTGGTCTACATAGTGAGCTCTAGGAACAAACACTGGCATATATAAAGGACCTAGCAATTAGTGAACGCTGGCAGTCCTTACTCACATCACTGCTATAATCCAAAGAAACAGGAGAGAAAGCAGGATAGGAAGAAAAGGATTCTGTATTGATCTGAAAGAAGAGTGGAAAGTTATAAAAGGTGAAACAGAAAACAACCATCCCTCATAAAATCTCACCCACCCACCACCCAAGTTCCTGGCCACAACTATTGCTGAGGGCAGAGATGCTGTGACCAATGTGGAGGGCACACATGCATTCTCTAGGACAGAAGGAGAGCACCATCACCTGCGAGAAGGATGGAGGATGCTCGGACCAAATGAATCAGACACTACTTAAAGCAGATGGCCAAAGACCACAGGGTCCATCGAAAGTGAAGTTTACATCCCCCCTTACTGTGACATGTGACAAATCATCTCCTCTGCCTCACAAGAGAGTGGCACCCTCCCTTCTTCAGCACCATGGGGCCCATGTACCCATACTAAATTTAAAGGGTAGAAGCAAAAACTTAAGGAGACAGAAGCAAAGGTACCTGGCTAGGGTAAGGAGCTTGTCCTCCAGGGTACTGAGAGGGCATCTGTCCTCCAGGAAAGCCACCTGCATGTTAAAAGCAGACAAGACCAACAGGTTACAGCAACCGTTCACATCGCTCGCCAGGAACACAGACGCGCACATTCATGCTCTGCTACTCAGTGGATAAGCAACGTCTTGTTTAAGGTACAGGACAATGGGCTTCAGCACATTTTTCTGCACATACAGTCACTGTTCTCTGTTCACAGCTGGGTCCCCATATCTTTCCTTGTGTCCCTCAAAACAACCACCCTCTGTCTTCATTTCATATACATGATTCCCTTTTGTTCCTCCACCCCACACTTTAAACCTCTTCCTTGGGCTTGGAAGCTCATGCCACTAATCCCTGGCACTCCCTGGCTGCCCCTGGCTAACCACAGGAGCCTGAGAGTTTTTATGACTTTGCTGCAGTTTTCTCAACCTGCCAAATAGGGATATCAACGATACCTCGTGTAATTTCTTTAAAATTAGTGTCTCGGCTGGACATGGTGATCCCAGCACTCTAGAGGCAGAGGTAGGAGGATCTCTGCAAGTTTGATACCAGACCATTCTACTATGGGCATCCAGTTACAGACTGACCCTGTCCTCTTCCTAATCCCATAACCTTCACTGGGATAATCTTCTGTGCTATTATTATTCTTTTAATTTTTTAAAATGTAACTTAATTTTTTTGTTTCATGTTTTGTGTATGAGTGTTCTGATTACACGTATGTCTGTGCACCATGTGCCTGTCTGCTGCCAGCAGAGGTCAGAAGAGGTGTCAGGTCCTCTGAAATTGAGCCCCCATGTGGGTGCTGGAAATTGAACTTGGGTCTTCTTGAAGAGCAGCCAGTGCTCTTAACCCAGTAAGCCATCTCTCCAGCCCCAGGATAATCTTTTAAATATTGATTTTTTTTTTTTTTTTTTCGAGACAGGGTTTCTCTGTGTAGCTTTGGAGCCTGTCCTGGATCTCGCTCTGTAGACCAGGCTGGCCTCGAACTCACAGAGATCCACCTGGCTCTGCCTCTCGAGTGCTGGGATTAAAGGTGTGCACCATCGCAGCCTGGCTTAAATATTCCTTTATTAATGAAAAACCAACTTGGGTGGCATACATCTTTTAATAAGACCCTCACAATAAGTCTATTAAATGTAAGTATCTGTATTTTTTAAATTATGTATGTAAGTATGTAGGTCGCTGTGGAGGACAGATGTGTAGGATGATCTAGAACTGGAGTTACAGGCTGTAAGCTGCCCATGTGGGTGCTGGGCACCAAACTCAGGTCCTCTACAAGAACAGTACATGACTCAAGAGGCAGAGGCAGGCAGATATCTGTGAGTTCCAGGCCAGCCTGGTCTACAGAGCTAGTCCAGGACAGGCACCAAAGCTACAGAGAAACCCTGTCTCAAAAAACCAAAAAAAAAAAAAAAAATTGTTCCTCATCTCCATTCTACTGATTATGACCACACATCAAATTGATATTCCACAATACCATATACTTAACATTATTTACAGAATTATATAAATATTCCCTAAAGACTGTTTCAAATACAATCTAGGTTTCCTCGACAACTGAAAAGCTCTCAGAATTCTAAGTGTCTCTCTAGATAGCTGGAACATACCTGGTACTGGAACCTGGGCTGGTCCACCACCGTAAGACTGTGCAGGTGGCTGTGGATAGCCAGAAAAGCCTGCTCCACCGGGTGGAGCCCCAAAGCCTTGTCCTGAAGGGATTAGACAAAACATAAGCCATGCATGAGGTGGTGGCACACGCCTTTAATCCCAGCACTTGGGAGGCAGAGCTAGGCGGATCTCTGTGAGTTCGAGGCCAGCCTGGTCTACAGAGCGAGATCCAGGACCAGGCTCCAAAACCTACACAGAGAAACCCTGTCTCGAAAAACCAAAAAAAAAAACAAAAAAAAAAAAAAGAAAAAAAGAAAAAAAGCAAGCCACGCGTGATAATGCGTACCTGTAATCTTAACACTCAGGAGGCTGAGCCAGAGACTGTCAGGACCTGGAGGCCAGCCTGAGCTACACAGTGAGTTCCAAGCTAGCCTGAGATGCACAGTGAGACCTTGTATCAATCAATCAATAAGTGAGTAAATAAAAAGTCAAGTCTTATAATACAGAGAAAAAATTTGAAACTGTCTACCATAGTCAGTAGAAAATACATGCCAATAATCATCCTATGCATGTACATTCAACTTGTTATCAATTCACAGGAAGCTAGAAATGACGTGCAAGGATCCGTGGGATGGATTTAGAGGTAGAAGCACTTGCCGCCCAGCCTGTCACTTCAGTTTGATCCCCAGAACCCACATGGGTAAAGAAAAGAACCGATTCGGACCTATACAAACGTACCGTGGCACTCACAGACAGACAGACACACACACACACATCCACAGATAGAACACAAACATTTTATATTGAGCTTTAAAAGTTTTAGTACAGGCCAGGCACGGTGTTATACACTTTTAATCCCAGCACTTGGGAAACAGAGGAAGACGGTTCTCTGAGTTTGAGACTAGCCTGATCTACAGAAGGAGTTCCAGGACAGCCAGGGCTATACAGGGTTTGTCTCGAAAAAACCTAAAGTTTTAGTACATTTAGTTTATTTAGTAAGTTACAATACAAATCACTATGGTGGTTTTTTTTTTGTGTTTTTTTTTTTTGGGGGTTTGGTTTTTCAAGACGGGGTTTCTTCTGTGTAGTTTTGGTGCCTGTCCTGGATCTCACTCTGTAGACTAGGCTGGCCTCGAACTCAGAGATCCCCTTGCCTCTGCCTCCCAAGTACTGGGATTAAAGGTGTATGTGGTGGTATTGTGTTCCCCAAAATATTGTGTACCCTAATAAATTTATCGGGGGTCAGAGAACAGACAGCCACTAGATACAGAGGCTAGAAAATGGTGGCACTCACATCTTTAATTCTAGCATTCCAGACAGAAATCCCTCTGGATCTCTTTGAGTTCAAGGCCACATTGGAAACAGTGAGGCATGGTGACACATGCCTTTAATCTCAGGAGTGATGGCTGAAAGCAGAAAGGTATATAAGGCCAGAAACTAGAAGCATTTGGCTGGTTAAGCTTTCAGGCTTCTAGCAGCACAGTTCAGCTGAGATCCATTTGGATATGAGGACACAGAGGCTTCCAGTCTGAGGAAACAGGATCAGCTGAGGAATTAGCAAGGTGAGGTGGCTGTGGCTTGTTCTACATCTCTGACCTTCCAGCATTCACTCCAATACCTGGCCCAGGTTTGTTTTATTAATAAGAACTTTTTAAGATTCCTGCTACAGGTGTACACAACCACCGCCCGGCCACTATGGTGGGTTTTAAAAAATTGTTTTTAAATTAGATTTATTCCTTTTGTGTGTGAGTGTTTTGCCTACACGTATTTATATGCATCACATGTGTGCTTGGTGTCCTCAGGAGCCAGAAGAAGGCAGTATAGCCCCTGGAAATGGAGTGATAGATGGTTGGTAAATCACCCTGTGAGTGTTGGGAATAGAACCCAGGTCCACTGCAAGAGCAGCAAGTGCTCTTAACTGATCAGCCATCTCTCCAGCCCCTATATTGTTTTTTTTTTAATCTGGATAAAGTGGTCCTAAAGCCCAAAGGTAACACATGATGCTAACTAAAGCTTCTGTCTTTTTTTTTTTTTTAAGATTTATTTATTTTTATTTTATGTATATGAGTGTTCTGTCTGCGCATCAATACACCACATTCATGCAGTGTCCCAGGAGGCCAGGAGAGGTTGTCAGAGCCTCTGGAAATGGAGGGATGGGCAATTGTGAGTTGCCATGTGGATGCTAGGGACCTGGCCAGGTCCTCTGGAGGAGCAGTCAAAGCTTTTACCCACTGAACCATCTCTCCAGCCCAGTGGTTCTCAACTCTTTGACAAACCTCTATCTCCAATAATATTTACATTATGATTCATAACAGTACCAAAATTACAGTTATGAAGTAGCAACAAAAATAATTTCATGATCGGGGAGTTCACCACAACATGAGGAACTGTATTATGGAGTCCCAGCATTAGGAACACTGAGAACCACTGCTCCAGTCCCTCTCAATCAGTTAAGATTACTGATGATCAAGTGGCATATTCTAAAGGGCCTTTCATTATCAAGATCGTCACTACGACTCCCTTTCCAGGAGAGTATCTTAGACTCTCCCAGTTCTCCCAACCCAGAGACTCTTCACTTAAGTCTTAGCTGTTCACAGTTAATAGTTAACCCTGAACTCTCACAACACAGGAAATGATGATGAAGGTGGGGGGCAGGGAGGGGAACAAAAGCAACACTTAACAAATCTCAAGTCACTTAACTTACCTCCAGGATAGGCTGGAGCGCCCCCTGGATGTGGGGCAACAGGATAGCCCCCAGCAGCGGGATAACCTCCAGGTGTAGGGTAGCCTCCAGCTCCTGGGTAGCTGCCACTCGGTGCTGGCGGGTAAGCACCTCCTCCCATTGGTGGAAAGCCACTAGGATATGGATACTGACCCAGAGGGGGGAAAGACGACTCCTGACCTGCAGGCTGGAAAAATCAGAAACCGGTCAAGTGGTCGTAATCGTAGACATATATAACCCATTTAAAAAGAACAACAAGGGTTACTTTATCAACCCTATTCCACTTTGTTAGGATTTTTATCAGAACTCAGTTAAGTTTAATTCTATGTGAGGTGGACAAGAGCAGTCCCTTTCTCTATGGGAGTCAGAAGCAGCTCTCTCCTCCTCCGCCCCCCTTCCCCACTCTTTCTCTGCATGGCCTTACTATGTGGCCCAGGTTCCCCTCAGACTCCTCCTCCTCCCGCTCCACTTCTGAGTGCTGTGATTACATGTGCATGTGCTATGACACCTGTTCTCAGCAAGGGCCGAACTTTCAGAACAGCTAACCAAGCTCACGAGTTCCTTCACTGTCATGGCATGTGGAAATATGATACAGCTCCTCCCTCCATCCTAGAGAGGACCAACACTCTGGGACCTACCGTAGAAGATTAAAGAAAAAGGTAACTAAGTCACACACACAGCCTAATATTTTGGATCTTAGCTCACACTGACAATGTTTTAAGAGCGGCAAAGATTCTTTCTCTGTTCAGTAGACTTTCTCCCCAGCCACAAAGCTGGGCTCAATTCCTCACACGCCCGCCCCTGCTGTTGGGACTGAAAACCAGTGAACAAGTGAACGCCTAGACAAAAGAGACGCCCACCACTTCAAGCCTGGTTTATAAAAGCCTTTACTTAAAGGCCACACTCTCGCTCTCTTCACCTGCCGGCCAGCTGCTCTGCCAGCCAGCCCCAGAGGACTCGGCCAAAGACACCAAGAGCGGTACAAACAGCAGTGAACCCGGAACACTGCACAACATGAGACCCCTTCCACTGAACCCTACTCCACAGCTGATCTCCAGCAGACTTGAAGCAAGCAGAAACTAAATTTTTATTTATCGTGTTACATCACAGAGATGTTACACTTGTTTATCAGCAGACTGACTGAAATGGTTGCCACAGTCCAGCTTAATATACAGGGACTTGGGAACATATTCCTGATTCTCCTCTAAATAGATAGGAAAGCTATTTGTTTAGCTTGCATGAAGATATACACGTTATTATCGCTTGCAGAGGCCTTTCTTTTATTCCCCCTGGATACAGTAATAATCTGACATACTATTTATGAGTCTCAGTTATGAACTGAGCCCCAGAGTAGTACAGCTAGCTGCAAGTCCAGGTGCTCGAATTCTGGAACTTAGCCAAGTTGTCCTTAGTTTTTGTTTGTGTGTTTGTTCCCGGGGCCTCGCACATGCTAGGCAAGCATTCAATATCGAGCTACCTCCCCACCCACTTAGTTATTTTAAGCCTTCCAACACAAAGGTTAACCAGTGACTCCTGGGATGGATTTTGTGTGTGTGTGTGTGTGTGTGTGTGTGTGTGTGTGTATGTTGTATTGGCTCAGAAAGTAATTAACATTTTTAAAAACTAATTTTCAGGTTTTAAAAACAGGCCTTGAGCCAGGTGTGATAGTGCATATTTTTAATCCCAGCACTCCAGAGAAGACAGGCAGTTAGTTCTCTGTGAGTTGGGGTTAACTTGGCCTACATAATAAATTCTAGGCCAGCTAGGACTACATAGTGAGACCTTGTCTCAGAAAAGAAACAATAAAACCTTGGGTCATTTCACATAAAATTCAGGTTTCTGGCTTTACTTGAAAAACTAGCCTAATCTAGCAACGCTGAGTGTGGTCCCCGCATGGCACATTGACTTGAGCTAAGCAGCATCAATGTGTCCATATATGACACACCCTATCATTTCCAGACACTTGTCTTTTCTTACTGATTTATAGCCCTGGACATCTCAGTCATGACCTGTGCTCTAGGGCACAAGTTACTTCTATATAACAACTGCATGAAAGATACAAATGACTTTAGTATTTTGATAGCAATACTTACAGGATATCCAGGGAAAGGCGGGTAGCCTGTAGGGGGATAGCCCGGGTACGACATTCTGTAACAACAACAAAAAGTCCTTTGTATTTTTTGTACATCTTAAGGCCTTCGCAAGATATACATACCATATACACACAGTATTATGGTGCGCATTAAAATCTGGATAACGGGGCCAGAGAGGTGGTTCAGTGGCTTAAAGGCACTTGCTTTGAAGTGTGATAACCTGAGTTCAATTCCTGGAATCTACATGGTAGAACTGACTCTTCCATGTTATCCTCTAACCTTCTCACATACGGCTGAAGCGCACACACACACACACAAACACACACACACTCCCCCTCTCCCCGCCCCCACACACAGCTTATTAAATGCTTCCTTTTACCATCTGTACCGTATAGTCTGTAGAGCCTCCAACTGCAGCCTGGTGAGGCGATTACTGTGGAATTTGAGGACCCGATTTCAATCCCCAGCATCACGTAAAAAGCCAGATGTAGTGATACACACTTGTAATCCAGCCAAGGGGAGATGGAGATATGCAAATCCCCAGGGCTCACCAGCCAATCAGCCTAGTCCAATCATCAAGCCTCAGATCTCTGTGGGAAACCCTAATGGCACCCGAGGTTGACCTAAAACACTATTATAAATGGAGAGTAAATTAATGAGTAAAGGTGGAAGTAATGTTCTAAAAAGTGCTGAACACGGACTAGCAAGAAAGTCGAACAATGCCACGTACAAGGGGAAGTGAGGGATGTCACTGTGACGGATCTCACAATACAGGGAGAAACTGAGAGAGATGACCAGGGCTTTGGATGTCGTCGAGTGGTAGACTGGGTGTGTGAAGCCATTTACAAGTCAGGTATAGTAACTCACACTGACAGTCCCCGGCCGTGAAGCCCTGGGTTACTGGTCAAGCCAGGCAGTGGTGGCGCACACCTTTAATCCCAGCACTCAGAAGGCAGAGGAAGGCAGATCTCTGAGTTTGAGAGCAGTCTACATAGTGAGTTCTAGGCCAGCCAGGACTGTATACAGAGAAACCATGTCTCAAAAAAAAAAAAAAAAAGAAAAAAAAAAACCACAACAACAAACCAAAACAACAACAACAAAAACCCCAAATTACTGGTCAAACATTCCAGTCCCCTTGGTACTGACTCCAATTTATAGTCATTAAATTTTTCTCCCTTTTTAAAAGATTTGTTTTTTTATGTACATGTGTGTATAGCACATGCTTCCCAGTGCCCGGGGAGTGAGTGAGCACACCAGATCCTCTGGAACTAGAGTTAATAAGGGACAGTTGTGAGCTGCTGCCACGTGGGGGCTAGAAATTAATCCCAGATCCTCTCCTCTGCAAGAATAGCAAGTGCTCTTAACTACCAAGCCATCTCTTCAGCCCCAACACCTGTCCCCCAGGCAATCATTCTCTTGCTTCATTCCTTCATTTAACCCACACTTACTGCCTTGGCCCTGTAATTACGCATCATTTCTTACTTTAGTTTAAATCTTTCCTCCTTTCTTTAAATGATACAATGAACAAAATGTGGGATTCTCAGACTATACGTGTAAATCACAAGAATTCACTGAGGAATGCACTGATTCAATAGTTTTGGTGTAGAAAGTCAGAGTCTGCTCCCACCCGACCCGCTTTTTCTGAAACAGGGTCTCATACAGTAGCCGGCTGAAGGAGTAGATATTCTTTTATTATGTGGTCTCTGCGGATCAAATCTGGGTTGTCAGGCGTGACAGCAATCACATTGTCTTGGTTATTTATCAACTCCATACAGGGTAGAGTCATCTAAGAAGAGGGAACCTCTCAATTGAGAAAATGCCATCAGACTGGTCCATAGGAAGTCTGTGGGGCATGTTCTTGACTGATGGTTGATGTGGAAGGGCCACTATGGGCAGTAAGAAAACAAAGTGAGCCGGGCGGTGGTGGCGCACGCCTTTAATCCCAGCATTCGGGAGGCAGAGCCAGGCGGATCTCTGTGAGTTCGAGGCCAGCCTGGTCTCCAAAGCGAGTTCCAGGAAAGGCGCAAAGCTACACAGAGACACCCTGTCTAGAAAAACCAAAAAAAAAAAAAAAAAAAGCAAAGTGAGCAAGTCAGGAGGAACAAGCCAGTAAGCAGTGTTCCTCCCTGTCTCTGCATCAGTCCCTCCCTTCAGTTCCTCTGTTGAGTTCCTGCCCTGACTTCTCATGATGGACTGCTATCTGGACGTGGAAGGTGAAATAAACCCACTCCCCTCCAGTTATTTCGGTCACGGTCATTATCCCAGCATTAGAAACCAAACTAGGCCACACCTTTACCCTTCCTTAGGCCTTCTCATCGGCCTCAGTCTGGATGTCCAACAAAACCTCCGAGTTAATGTTTATTATACACTAGGACTAGGATAGTTTGGCTTGTCTGGGTCTATTTTCTAATTTGACAAAATTTAAAATGTACTTTTGGTGTTTCTTCTTCCCAATGCAGACATAAAAGATTTCTATGTCTTTTACCTCAAGACAGCAAACAAGGAGGAGGGGTACAGTTCAGGGGTGTAACACGAGGGGTAGAGTTCAGGGGTGTAACACACACAATGCATAGCACCTGGTTCGGGTTCCCCACCATCAAAGAACAACAAACCCAACTCAAGTCTTAAGAAGGTCACTCTACCTCCCTCAACAAACAGCATTCGGCATTAAAAAAAAAAATCTATTCTGAAGAGACCATGATAAATGAAGACCACATGAGAATAGGAAGAAGCAAAGTGCTAGAGAGGTCCACAAAAATCCACAAAGATACCTCCACAATAGACTACTGGCAATGGTCGAGAGAGAGCCCGAACTGACCTACTCTGGTAATAGGATGGCCAAACACCCTAATTGTCGTGCTAGAAACCTCATCCAATGACTGAGGGAACTGGATGCAGTGATCCACAGCCAGGCCCCAGGTGGAACTCCAAGAGTCCAATTGGCGAGAAAGGAGGAGGGTTTGTATGAGTGAGAATTGTTGAGACCAAGGTTGGAAAAAGCACAGGGACAAATATCCAAACGAATGGAAACACATGAACTATGAATCAATAGCTGAGGAGCCCCCAACTGGATCAGGCTCTCTGGATAAGTGAGACAGTTGATTAGCTTGATCTGTTTGGGAGGCATCCAGGCAGTGGGACCGGAACCTGCCCTCAGTGTATGTGCTGGCTGTTTGGAACCTGGGACTTATACAGGGACACTTGGCTCAGCCTGGGAGGAGAGGACTGGACCTGCCTGGACTGAATCTACCAAGTTGAACTCAATCCCCAGGGGAGTCTTTGCCCTGGAGGAGATGGGAATGGGGGGTGGGCTGAGGGGAAGGGGGGGGGGGGACAAGGGAATCCATGGCTGATATGTAAAATTAAATTACAAAATAAAAAAAAGGTCACTCTATAATAAGCTGGTAGCCTAGGTGCTGATAAAAGTCAAGAAAAAAGCATCCAGCCTTTTGTGTACCCAATGTAGACAGGTGTGATCGTAGGTGTTACTGTAGTGCCCCTTATGACACAGCCATAGGAAAGAAGCTATAATTGAGAACATGCCATATCAAAGTTGTAAGACACTAAGAAAGACTAAGGCTGGGGAAATGGCTCAGTCTGTAGATTGCTTGCTACACATCATCAGAATCTGAATTCTGAGCCCCCAGCATCCACGTAAAAAGCCAGGTGTGGCAGGCAGCACACGCCCACAACCCCAGTGTTGGGGGGGAGGACAGGGTGAATCCCACAAGCTCACTGGACAGTCTAAGCAATTGGTGAGAGCATTGAGTTCAGGGAGAGACTCTGACTCAAAAAATAAGATGGAGAGCAGTAGAGAAGGACATCTCATGTCCTTCTGGCCTCTACATGTGCACGTACACACGTACAAGAAACATGAACACATACATGTGCCTACACAGAGACAGTAAGATAACAAGAAAAATGACTCAGTCTGGTCTCAATTACTTGGAAGCCAAAGATCTGTGTATAAAAACATGAAGAGGTTAAATTTTTTCCTTTCTTCTCTGTCCTTGATTGCTGTCAGGAAAGAGCCAAGGCCAAAGCTTCCAAAGGACAGTCAGGGGGCCAAATGAAAGAGATCAGGATTAAAAGAGGAAAAAAAAAATAATGTGTGAAATAATGTTTAAGAAATTATCCTTCACTCTGGACCAACAGTTAGGGAGCCTGCATGGGACCGACCTAGGCCCTCTGCATGTATTTGACAGTGTAGCTTGGTCTGTTTATAAGGCTCCTAGCAGTGAGATCAGAACCTGTCCCTGGTGCTTACCTGGCTTTTGGGAACCTGTTCCCCATGCTGATTACCTTGCCCAGCCTTGATGCAGGGGGAGGAGCCCGGTCCTACCTCAACTTGATGTGCCATGCTTTGTTCAAGCCCATGGGAGGCCTGCCCCTTTCTGAATGGAGACCAGGAGAAATGGATGGGGGAGGGGGTACATAAGGGGGTGGGAGAAGAGGAGGGGGGGAACTGTGGTCGGTATGTAAAATAAAGGAAAAAAATGTTAATTAAAAAAAGAAAAATATTCTCCTTTCTCATGAAGAAGAATATATATTTTTTCTATGTGTGTAGTACACTTAGATACATATATGTGTGTTCAAATGTGTGCATACATGTGCATTTGTATGTAGACCAGAGATTGATGTTGGGAGTCTTCTTGATCATTGTCTACTTTGTTTACTGAGGCAGGGACTCCCTCTGAATGCCATTGGATTCAGTTAGTCTAGCTAAATCAGACAGTCTGGTCTCTGCCTCCCGTAAGCAGGGATTACAGGGGGGCTGCACACATGCTTGCCTTTTTACTTGAGTTCCAGGGATCCAGCTGCAGCCCTCACACGTGCAGGTAAGTGTTTCCCATCAGCCATGCCTAGTCCCCCAGGCAGAACTGTCTGCACTCTTAAAAAGGTTAAAAGGCTGAGACTGTAGCTCAAAGGTAAGGAGGGAGGAATGGAGAGGGAGGAGGAAGGGGCAGCCAGAGGGAAGGAGGAAGAGGGAGGAGGAGGGAGGGAGACCACTCTGAAGTGCTTGCTACAGAAGCCTGAAGGTCTGAGTTCAGATCCCCCGAAGCTGGGCAAGGAAGCCCAAGTCTCTAACCCCAGCACCTTATGGTGAGATGGGAGGTAGGGACAGGAGAATTCCCAGAAGTTTCCAGGCCATCTAGCCTGGTGTACATGACCGGAAGGAAACAAGAGACCCACACCCAAGATTCTCCTCCGACCTCCACCATATGCACACTGCGGCATGTGCACCAGCCTCATAAGCTTGCACACACATGCATGTACACACAGACGAAAGAACGTTTACTCTAATGAAAAACTTCTAGTCCTTCATTTTTAGCTACTTTAAGGGCCTAGAGGAATTATACCAAGATTTTCAAAACAAAACAAAAATCAATCAACCAATCAAAGACTATCTAGGTACTAGGATATGAAAAACAAACAATAATTTCTGTGCATTTTGAAGACTATTAAGTACTAGAACGAAATTCTATTTCTATATAGGTCACAAATACACATTCATGTAGATCTAGGCTATTCATTATACTAACATGTAATATGAAGAGCTGTCAAAAAACAATGTAAACATTAAGAGACAAGTAAAACACATGAATATTCATAAAGTGCTATTCACCTTCTAAAAATGCAGTAGCTTTAAAAATCCATATATAAAACCATCTACCACACACATTAAGTGAAAAAAGGCAAGGTGTAAAACTGCATAGGTAGTTGTAAGCATCTGGGTAAAGAAAAAGACCCATTTTCTTCTATCTGTAGACAATCTCACTCAAGGGTCAAACACTGGAGCAGAAAAGGGTGGCAGCATCCTTGGGAGAGAGCTGGGGGATAACGACAAAGCAGCTTACTTTTCAGTGCCCTTGTAGCCCCTTTAAACACTGTTCATGTGATCACCTCAAAAGGCAGACTTCAAAGTTTTTGTAAAAAGCTAAACAAACCACAGGGTGACTCAACAAATTACTCAATTCTGCTCAAGTAACAGGACTCTAATGAGTGAACTAAAGCTTTTGTTTTCCCTTTAGTATTCTACGTTACAAACAACCTTTGGAAAACTTGGGAAATTCATTCTTGGTTCTCCAAACCATCTCCACCCAGTGAGTCAGCTAGTAAAAGGGTGGGTCTTTCGACATGAGTGTCTTAACTGGCAAGAGGCCTAGGAACACAAGCAGCTGCAGGGGAGGGAGGGAGAGGGAGGAGGAGAAACAGGAAATGTGACTTAGGCAAGGGCCGCTGCAGTTTTCCAACAGCCGCTTCTAGGTTCCGGAAGGGCCATTTA
>CABHPH010146015.1:61858-72096 GCA_902168325.1 Peromyscus nudipes | reverse complement strand
TTTTTGCACGAGTTCTGGGGATCAGACTCAGGTCTTCATCCTCTCACAGAAAGCACTTTCCCAGCTGAACTGTCTCCCCAGCTCTGAGGTTCTTCTGTAAGTTTCCATGTTCTAGAAACACCAGATCCCTTTCTTCGTTCCTTCCTCAAGAAGAGAGGCACCGTCTACCATGGACTCAACGGCCACTGTGTCTTTCTGGCCTTTGGTTCTCCACGTTAAAATCTCTCCATTTTGTGAAAAATTCTCTACCTTACTTGTGGCTATAGCTAGGATGTACAGGCAAAGCAAAGGTGTATTTTTTTAATTATGAAAGTTAAATGCGATGATACTAGGCGATGTATGTTAGTGTTCGTTCTTATGTAAGGTGATGTTTCTGGCTGTTGTTAGTATCTAGTTCAGACTATGTCATTTAAATTCTAATATATGAGATTGAATTCCTGCTCATGGCCATGCTGCTCAATGTACTGACGTTCAGCCTTGTGAATTATTATTTTATTTCACAACTTGTTTCCTGACTTTCTCAAGTACATTTTTCTATTTGGTCATAGTTTAATGACAAGTAGAGTAAAATCTCTCTATTAAATCATCTGTGGGCTGGGGAGATGGCTCAGTGGATAAAGGACCCGAGTTTGAATCCCCAGAACCCACATAAAAGCCTGACGTGGTACTGTGTGTCTATAATCGTGTGCCCCTGTGGTGAGATAAGGGATGGAGACTCAAGTGTCCCTGAACTGCCACAGGCCAGCTAGCCTGGCATAAGGACAAGTAACAGAAGAAGAGAAGGACCCTGTCTCAAGCAAGGTCTCAAGGACCCTGTCTCAAGGAAGGCCAGGGCTGACACCTAGGCTGTGCTCTGACTACCAACATGTGCTTGGCAGAGGCACGTCCACACACAAACACCTACTGCAAATACGTACACACACAAATGGATAAAAACAAAACCACTTGCATGGGTTCTGTTTCTCCGACGCTCAGTCTCTGGTGGTGTACATAAGGCAACCTTCATCCCTTCAGCCCTGTGTAATCAGAGCCCCTGCTGGGTTTAGGCATCTGTTTATTCCCCCAACGAGTATGCTTATGTTATAATTCTTATGTATGAAGGAGGATTTGATATACACACACAGTGTTTGTACACAATGGGATATGCATAGAACATAACTGGGATGGCTGTGACTCACTCTGGGAACTGAGAATTGGTGGTATTAATGGGTAAGAGCATATTTCACACAGACATCTGAGGCTTTCACAGGCAGCCACATACTCCTGCGGGTTTGAAAAGCTGGATTAATGTTCATATTCCATGCCTTCAAGGACTGGGTTGAGGGCAGCTCTGCAGACAGACAGACTGCGTTCAGGAAGATGTCACAAGCCAGCGGTGCCCGACTCCTGGGTTTCCACGTCTCCTTGTCCACAGATTCCAGGAAGGTTCCGGAAGATTGATGGTGGAATGAAGCCCAGACCACGGAGAGAAGCGGCAGGGGTAGCCTCCGCAAAGCTGTGTACTCAGGTAGAAATGTAGATGCAAACAGAAAGTGGAACAGAACCTTCCAGCTCCTGAAACAGGTCTGGGCTTCAACTCAATGTATAGTAACCACCACTGGAGCAGACATGACTGCTGTGGTTCCAGTTCTCAGGGCTGGCCTCGTTGTCCCAAGGCAGCAAGGGAAACCTTAAGTCCCCTGTCCCTGGGGACCAGCTCAGGTAACTCTGGATTAAAGCAATCAGCTTGAAATCTGCGCTTGTGTTTGATGGAATCAATGCAGCTTCGCTCAGAGCGGAGCTGGCTTAAAGCAACCATTTCGATAACTCCGCTTAGCTCAGAAATAGGTGCTCAGAAACAGGTGCCTCTCTTCAAGGGCACAGGTGGTATAGGCAGCTCTTTCGTCATCATGAGGCAAGCCACCTGAGGAGTAGAATCAAGGGAACTGATTGGGTCCAGACAATGCTAAAACCTGCACTCTCTTTTGTCATGGGACGCTATGAATGTGAGGTGTCACACCTTTGGCTGGTACGCGCGCGTAAGCTCTCTCAGTCACCTCCTTACTCAACACGCAGTTAAGCTGAGGTTCCAAATAGAGGCCGGCTGCCTCACAACTCCTACTACATCTCCATCTTCCGTCAGCTCTCCTGGTAAGCCACAAAACCCCTCCTGCCACTCTGTCAGCTGAAGTGGGACTCAGTGTTTGTTGATTGCTTCCAGTTACTGGGTGAGAAGGGATCAGAGGGAGTGTTGGCAGAGAGACCAGATAAGCGAGGGCTTGGAGGGAAGGAGAGGAGGATGGCACGAAGGGAGGGGGGTGGTGATGAGAAGACACGCCCCAGGGTTTATTCTATTTCCAGCCCATGAACATATTTGCAGCACAAAAGCTTCATTAGGCTCCAGGCTTTCTGTGGATAAATGTCTGCTTGCCACTGGGTCCAGAAACGATAAACATCCAGAACCCAGAAAGCTTTTTGAAGTTTATTATAGAAATAACAGAAATGACTCCACAAAGCCCAGCACCGGTGGAGGCTGGAAAGCAGAGTCTCAGCATGAGGGCCATAATTCTGCCAAGATCCAAAGGATAGGGGTTTGTGAGGCAGCTCAGCGGGTGAAGGTGCTTGCTGCCAAGCCTGGTGACCTAAATGTGATCCCTGGGTCCCACATGGTACTCCAACAAGTTGTCCTCTGACCTCCACATGAACGCCAGAGAACACATTTGCTACCAACAACCCAAATATATTAATTTGAAAGAACAAGCAAACCAGCAGATGGGGAGGTCGTCGGGGTAAAAGGAGGGCATGCTGCAGCTCTGACTTCTGAATCCATGTGTACAGAAAGGCAGCGCTGGCTCCGGGGCTTGAGACAGCTCAGGGTTCAAGTCCGTACTCGAACAACCTCTGCTGTTGGCTTTGCAGGGTTTGGCAAAGGCTTTGTTCTTCGGAGAACCTTGTTCCCCTTATCTGTGTCATGAAAAGAATGCTGGTCCACTATACTCCATCTGTGGATCAAATGTTTCAAGAGTTTTACAACGTTCCATTTTAGGCAGCTGGGGGCAAGGAGCTGGGGCCACAGCGCCACACTAGGTAAAGTGCTTGCCACGCAAGCATGAGGACCCGAGTTCAATCCTCAGGACCCAGGTGAAAAAGCCGGGTAGGATGACACACACATGTAATCCCAGTGCTCAAGAAGCAGACAGGTAGATCCCTGGAGCCCATTGTCCAGCCAGCCTAGCTTATTGGTGAGCCCACGCCACTGAGAGACCCTGTCAAAACCAAGATGAAGGGCACAATGACCTGAGGTTGATCTCTGACCTCTACATGCACCTGGGTGTACACACCACACACACACACACACACACACACACACACACACACACACACACACACAGAGTTTGATTTTAGGGAGTTCCAGGCTGCATCATGGTATTATGTAATACCCAGAAAGTTCTGGTCTACACCAGTCTTTCTTCAGGGAAACACAGATATTTACAGTCAGCAGGTAATTAAGACCATAAATCACCCACATCAGCTCAGCCTCGCTGGCCTTCAACTGAATCAGACAAATCCTTTGGTTGCCATAGTTTCTTTGATGTTTGGGGTTGGAGGTGAGGCCCGTGGTTTATCTGGGATCTGAAACAGCACGTGCCTCAGGAGGCTGCAGGGAGCGTTGGATGACACAGCCAGAGCACTTGGCACAAGGTGTCACTCAGAGTCTGTTCCTGTGATTGTGTCTCCTTCACTTCTTCACAAAGCCCTAAAGGGATTCCCTCTCTGCTCCAAGGAAGGGCATTCTCTTGTGACCTCCTTCGGGGCTGTCCCTGGGCCTGTTTGTTCCCTAATTTACTAAACTATCCCCATCCACCTCAGGGTAGCACAAGACTCACTGATGCCCAGAGTTTGGAAGTGTCTTCATCTGACGTTGCCAGCCTCCCTTTCCATACCTACTGTCTGGTTTGGTCTCCTCTTATATCCTAGGTTTACATGGAACTTATTATGTAGCCAAGTTTGACTCCTGACTTGTAACAATCCTCCTGCCTCAACCTCCCAAGGGCTGGGATGATAGCTTAAACCAGCATGCCTGACTCCTACTGGTTTAACGAAGGACCACAGGAGCTTTCTCAGCTCTAGGCAGCTCTCTCCACAGGAAGCCAAGTCTAGGGCATAAGGGTTAAAGGCAGGGTCAGCCTGTGTGAGGTCAAGGACAAGGTCCTCAGGACAGGGCTGGGTCAAGGGTGAGACAGCACAAGATCAAAGGCAGCCCTGGGTACCACCTTACCTCTCACCCTGGGTATGGACACATGCAAGAAGGGGACGGGGCGCTGAGGGAGGCCGGTTTAGCGAGGCTGTATAAATTATCTGCCACTGCCCAGCAATGTCCTCCAAAGTTAATGGCTTCAAGCGAAGACAGTGTGGTTACTGTCCCTGCAGGTGCTTCCTGGTGGAGACTGAGCCCAGGACAACCATGGCTCTCAACTCCCTCTCTCCTTACTCAATGCATTGGTCACTTTCCTTCTTGTTGTGATGAAATACATGACGGACTCCACTTTGAGGAGAACTTAGAGTTCAGCCTGGCTCACAGTCTTGGGGTCCAGGCCATCGTGACCGGGGAAGCATGGCTGGAGGAGCTTGAGGCAGCTGGTCACGTGGCATCCACAGCGAGGAAGCAGAGCCAGGAGATGAGCGGGGTGCCCACCTCATACTTTCCTTCCTGTTTGGTCCAGGACCCCAGCCCGTGGAGTGGTGCCACCCACCTTAGTTAGCCCAGTCCGGAAACTCCCTCACAGACATGCCTATAGGAGATTCCAGTTCCTGTCAAGTTGACGATATCAACCATCTTGTTCAATCATGGGTGGGGGGATGGATGGGTGGTATGCAGGAGCCACTGGACCACAGCAATTCTGAAACCCCTCAGAGGTCATGTCTTAAACTTTCCTGATCATAAGTCAGCCCTACCATTGCACAGGGGCAAGACCACATGCGTCTTCCATGCAGCCTGGAACGTTCCTTTGCTGGATCACACATTTGTTGGGAAACATCTCTATTTTCCAGCTTATCTCAAGTGACAGCATTGCTGACCTTTACCACTGTGTGCTCTTCCAGTTTCCAATCGTGTGGCCTCTCTTTCTTCTAAGATTTTACTGCATCTTCGTCCAGGCCGCTGGGCTTCCGGGACTCTCCAAGTCCCCGTCAGCTCTCACTCAACCGTTTGCTCCAGTTCCTGCCATGTCCAGTTCCAAAGTCATGCCCACGTTAATGGCAGCATCCTTCCACTACCTAAATCCTCTCTGGTTACAGTCTGATATAGCCCTTGTTCCAAACACAGTGACAGGGACCCACATTAGTCACACACCCCACTTACAGTCCTCAAGGATGTCTAGCTCTGGTGCACAGGTTTCGTGAGGTCGCAGACATGGGTCAGTCTGAGTTGTGGTCCCCTGAAAGCACCACTGGTCTGAAAGGCCCTTTTCTAAAGTGGCTCAGTCACATGGCTGTGACTTGGAGCTGGGCATGGAGTTGAGCCTGGGACTGCGGGAGCCTCTGAATAGGGTTACCGTCCTGTGACAAACGTCCAGTGAGACAGACGGTCACTGTCTGAATCAAATGCATGGGACCTTGCAGCTGGGAGGACGATGGGAGAGGGGTGATTTTGCTCATAGAGGCATCCATGAAGAAGAAGCTGGCGAGGTCGGGGCAGGCACTGAAGACTTCCCTGGGACAATGACACCTAGGTTGAGCTCAGGGGACTGACTCTTCTAACCAATTGTGAGGGAAAGGCACCACAGGAAAGGGAACAGCATGTGCTAAGGCTCTGGGGCCAGAAATAGCACAAGTCATTCTGGAACTCACATGAAAGCTGGGGAGGGACTGAGGAGGAGGAGGGGGAGGAGGAGGAGGAGGAGGAGGAGCCGAGGGATGGGGCTGGAGAGGGAGAAGTGGGGAGAGCCAGGCACTTAGGAAGAAAAGGACAGACTAGAAAATGCTGTGGGCATTGAGGGAGCTTTCTCGGGCTAACGTTTGCTCTTCACCCTTTACACTCTGCAGAGGACAGGACCAGCATCCTGGGACTCTGGTCACATTGCAATTCTGAGACTGAGGTAAGACTTGTCACTACAGAGCCACACTGTGCCCTTTCCCCTTCCTGTGTGCATGGGTCACTGGTGTCGTGGGTGCAAAAGTAACCCCCCAGAGATGCACACTGCTCCCGCAGCAAAGAGTCTCCCTCACCTCTGCTCAGGTCTTCCTCCTTCCCACGTCACAGAGGCACCCTGCTCCACTGCTCCTAGGAGCTAGACACCCATGGAGTGATACGAGATAAGACCAGCTAGAGCAGGCTGGACTCCTCCACCCCAGGTTTTCAGAGCTTTCTAGAGCTGTGGGATATGTATGTACAGGGCCAATGTGTGCAAGATAAAAATGTCCAATTCTGCTGCCTGCAGGTCGTCTCCGCCACTGTTTCCTGAGCTTCTCTGTGAGCCTTCTGAGCAGAGAGAGGCGACTGTAAATGGGAGGGAAGGAGAGGCCATGCTTTGCTAGCTGCGTCTTACTGGGTCTGGGAACATTGAGAAGCAGAAAGAGGATGCACTTCAACTTCCATCCTTAAAAAACAGAACACCAGGCAGGCTGGAGATATAGCTCAGTTGGTGGAGTGCTTGCCTAGTAGTATGTGTGAAGCTGAGTTTGATCCCCAGCACTGGATAAACTGGTGTGGTGGTGCACAGCCGTAATCCCAGCACTTAGGAAATAGATGCCAGAGGATCAGAAGCTCGAGGGTAGCCTTGTCTACAAAGAAAGTTTAGGCCAGCCTAGGCTACATACACAAGAGACAGCACTGAGCTCTGGCTGCCGTCTGGGGGCCTGACAGATGATGGAAGTCCCTCCCAACTCTGCTGCTTTCACCGTCCCTCTCTCTTCCTAGTAAAGTTGAGCCTCTTTGCTCAGTTTGTCTGCTGACCGGCCATCTACCTGCCACTCTCCTGCCAACACCCCCAACATCCCAACATCCTTTGCAAGTGCAGGCACTCTAGACAAGTGGTTCTCAACCTGTGGGTCGGGACCCTTGGGGGGTTAGATGGACCCTTTCACAGGGGCCACCTAAGACCATTAGAAAACACAGGTATTTTTACATTATGATTCATAACAGAAGCAAAATTACAGTTATGAAGTAGCAACAAAAATAATTTTATGGTTGGGGGTCACCACAACATGAGGATCTTTATTAAAGGTCACAGCATTTGAAGGTTGAGAACCTCTGGGGTAGACACATCTGGCCAGCTGATGTGACACTCAGCTCCCTCCTCCCTCACTAATTCAGCCTTGTGGTGGGTCCTGGCATGAACTACTTGCAGACTGCTCTCCCCAGCTGCCTTCCTGATGCGATGCTGCATGGAACTGTCACGTTGCAGTGACTAGCGGGGTCCAACAACTAATGTGCGGCTCGTAATCCTCCATTCTGAGGGCAGCACCATGATGACACAGGAACAGGATGCAGAGAGTCAAGTGCAGGACAGGACAAGGCAGGCTTGCAAGCCCTCCAGAGAGAGAGCATTCCAATACACCGCACTCCTCACTGACTGGGCATCAATGGGCCTGTACTCACATGACCCCGATGGTAAGCACATCTGTAAATGCTGAGTCTGGGTACTTTGCCTCACCCTAGCCCAAGCCAACTTGGGTAAAGTCAGAGCTGTAAGAACAGCCCCTTGACCCTTAACACAGGGTCACCCTGCCGACTAACTGGAATTCTTCTATTTGCTTTGTGGCGTGCTCTGGTTGTGACTCTGCTATTCAAAGTCCAGCGTGTCAGCTCAGTGTTTTCAACTGTCCTGTCTTCTAGAAGGTCCCGAATCATCAGGAAACAGGAAAAAGGTAACCATTTTCAAAAGAGAGAGATTTAATACAGCAATTCAAAAAAATGTAAATAAGGGCTGGAGAGATCACAGTCAGTAAAATGCTTGCCATGTGTTGTGGGCATTGGTTCCATCAATAGCTTTGGGGTGCAAGCTTTAGGGTGTGGCTTCTTGTCTGCCTACATGACAGCTTAAAAGAGGAGAGAGAGGGAGCACTTTCTCTTGGGTGGTGGAGACTGAGTCAGGCAGTGTGGAGTGGCGTGTGTTGATCCCCATCTTTCCTGGGCAGAAGGACTCTGCAAATGGATCTACCTTATCCTGTATCCGTGAGTGTGTTTACCCATAGCACCCGTTAATAAATTGATATATATTCATATATACACCTTTTTGGCTCTCATTTCAGCCATGTAAGCATGAGGTCCTGAGTTCAATCCCCAACACAACAGACTCCCAGCACTGGGGAGGTGGAGATAGGATGGTCCCTGGGCTTCTCTGGCCAGCCAGTAGCCACTGAGCTCCAAGTTCAATGAGAGACACTCAAAAGATAGTGTAGAGGAATCTGCGGCAAGATGGCTCAGCCGGGAAAGTTCTGCACGAGCCTGCGGATCTGAGTTCAACCCCAGAACCCCTGCAAAAGTCAAGGAGAACCAACTCCACAAGAGTCCTCTGACCTCCATACATGCACATGACAAGTACATGTGCACACCCAAATGCACATGTATTCATACACATCACACACACACACACACACACACACACACACACACACACAAGCAAACAAACAAACAGAAAAGAAAGACTAGTGCTTCATGGTTGTTCCCTGGATTTCCAAGAACATCTTTTGAAGATTCCACAACATGGGAGCTGACCCACCAGGGGGCTGTCACCTCTGAGCTAGCTAAGAAGGTAGAGAGAATCAGGACAACCACTTTGTCCCTTAGCCAAGGCCAGTGATCACAGATGTATCACTATTGCTTTTCTTGGCTCCAGGAAGAATGGGGCCTGGATGCTGACACACTGGGGAATATGGGGAATATGTGTTTGTCCACAGAAAGCAGCAAAAAAGCAACACTAAGATGAACTCACTGTAGAACCCAGACTCTGCTCAGGCCACAGCAGCCACAGCAGCCTCAGCGCCTCAGCAGCCTCCTCTCCCCTACTGAGACACTCTCTGTGAGTCCCTAGCTGACAGGCTTCTTGGTGGCAGGACTTTCACCTGGGAAGTAAGTTTACACCAAAGCCACCCATCCCCCTACCCTGCACCCTGACTGGGAATGAAAGAGCCAGGCTGCAGATTCTTGCTGTGAAACCTCTCCCATCCTCATAAAGTACAAGAACAGATTCCTGCTTCTGTTATGTGGGCTCTGGTTTCTCTCTTCAGAGACCCCATCATGCTATCTGTCTCTGGCACTGAGGCCTAAACTCTTCACAGAGCTCCCACTATGTTGTTGTCTCTCTGTCTGTCTGTCCATGGAATCAACTTTTCTAAAAAACTCCATAGGACATCCCCAATCCAAAACCTAACACTTACCTCCATTCTATTTCCACACCTCAGAGATCTAGCTGCAAGGGAGTCTAGAAAATAAACGTCAGCCTCCCAAGTCCTGGAATTATAGACACATGTCATCATTGCTGCCTAAACATTTTCTTATTTGTTTGTTTATTTATACTCAGGGAACCTGGGGCCTTTTACTTGCTGAGCAAGCACACTATCATCTAGATATACCTCCAACCTCCTTCCTTTCACTTTTTATTTTGAGACAGGAGGGTCTGGCTAAGTTGCCCAGGTTGGCCTTGAACTAGCTCCAAAGCCCAAATTGGCCTTGAATTTTCAGTCCTCCTGCCTCAGCCTCCCAAGATTATAGACGTATGCCACCAGAGCTGGCAAAAACATCATTTTTATTTTTGTCCAGGAATGCATGTCAGAAGGAGATGGAAATGGAAGGTAAGGGCTATCATGGTACTGACTCAAGTCTAAGGCTTAAAGTGCCCTGAAGGTCAGTGAAGAGAGGGATCAAACTAGGGTTGTCAGTCTTGGTGGCAAGTGCCTGTACTTGCTGGACCATCGCACCAGCCCTCGTCATCTTGCTGGCTAAGCCCTCGTCATCTTGCTCGCTGTGGTGAGCTTTTTTTTTCTGACCCCTTCAACTGAGAAGCAAAAACTTAAAATGTCCTGTCTTCCCAGTAGACCAGCTGTTGTTATTCCAGTTCTAGCTGGCTTGTTTGCTCTTACAGTCTCACTCGAACCCAGTGATGTCTCAATGACAGCTCCTCATCTCTGTGAGACTGTGGTGGTGACTATCTGGACAGTGTAAGTCCTCTCCCCCCACCCTATTACTAATGTATGTACCCGGTTCAATTCGTGTGTGTGTGTGTGTGTGTGTGTGTGTGTGTGTGTGTGTGTGTGTG
>CABHPH010146015.1:41029-61848 GCA_902168325.1 Peromyscus nudipes | reverse complement strand
TGTGTGTGTGTGTGTGTGTGTGTGTGTGTGTGTGTGTGTGTGTGTGTAACGGGAGGTGGGGGGGACATATAGTTTCAAAATCCTACATCTCTATCTGCATAGAAGTAAGCTACACCTAAAAATTCTCTAAACATTCTCTAGGAGGCAATGTTTAAAACATTGCATTAAGATCCTTATCTTGGGCCTGAGGAGATGGCTCAGTTGGTAAAGTGGTCACCAAGCAAGCATGAGGACCTGAGTTCAATTCCCAGCACCCACTTTTTATAAAAAAGGCATGCTCTTTTAATACCAGAACTGGGGAGGCAAAGACAGAAGAATCCCTGGACAGCTAGAGTACCCTAACTGGGGAGCCCTAGGCCCCAGTGAGAGACCTTGTCTCAAACACCAGTGGATATTATCTAAAGAGCAACACTGGAGGCTGACCTCTGGCCTCCACAACCCACCCATGTGCATGTGTACCCGCACACACAAAAGCATGCATATACACATAGACACAGAATAAAAAACAAAATAAAAACAGCGAAGTCTGATCTTCATAAGACTATAAAACACCTTGCCCTTCTATTCTCCTTCTCCCTTCCCACCCCATCTCCACAGCTTCACTTTTCCACAGTGGAGCACCCACAGGTACCACACAGCACACTGGTGTGAATCAGCAGTTCTCATAAGAAAGGAGTGGGATGGCCGAATCTGGCTCTATGCTGAACCGATGCATCTTCCCCTGGAGCCAGAACATCACCAAGACTGTCGAGCCTGTGCTCAGAGGCCATAAGGGCTGATGGTCTTCCACCAGCCTATGACTCCTGTAGTTTCTTCCAGGTGAGAAAGCTGTGATGGGGCTGTTAAAAGAATCTAGCAGGTATGTAAATGGCCGTGTTTGAAGAAAGTACTGGTTTCTGGTTTCAGGTGTTATATTATTCAGGGTTCTCTAGAGGAATAGAACTGATAGAATGAATATATATATATATATATATATAATGTATATATGTGCATGCAGACACATATTGTGTATACAGAAATATATACATGCTGATTTTATATGCATATATAAATGTGTATACAGAAATGTATACATGCATGTATATATTTCTGTATGCATACAGACACATATTGTAAACACAGAAATCAGAAATGTATATATGCAGATTATATATAAATGTGTATACAGAAATGTATATGTGTATTCTATTTATTAGAATGACTTAGGGGCTATGGTTCAGCTAGTCCAACAGTGGCTGGCTACCAATAGAAGGTTCCAAGAATTCAGTAGTTGTTCAGACCATGAGGCTGAGTGTCTGAGCTGGTCTTCAGTATGCTCCAGAATCCTGAAGAAGTAGACCCTAGTGCCAGTGAAGGAATGGCCTTGCTAGTGAGAACAAGAGCAAGCAGGCAAAGAGAGAGAACTTCCTTCATCCATGTTTTGTATATAGTCTTCCAGCAGGTATGGTCCAGACTAAAGGTGGAGCTGATGAATCGTCCCACCTCAAAGATCCAGATTAGAAGTGGGTCTTCCCACTTGGAATGATTTAACTAAGAAAAGAATCCCTGGCAGGTGCACCCAGCCACCTGGGTTTTAGTTCATTCCAGATGTAGTCAAGTTGACAACCCGGGATATCCATAACAGGACCCAGGCAGGATCTCTCATCTTCAGAACTGTTGTTTGTTGTCTCATTTAATTATTTTTTAACGTGATTATTTTGAGATAAGGTCTCATTTAGCCTAGGCTGACCACATAACAGAAGATGACTCTAAATTCATTATCCTCCTGCCTCTGTTTCCCAAGTGCTGGGATTACAAGTGCACACCACAATCCCTGGCTTCAACCTCAGCACTACTGACATTTAAGACAGATAACATAGGCTGTCCTGGGCTTTGGAAGGTAAGAGGTGTGCCAGGCCCCTCCCCACAGACCCCAGGAGCACCCCAGACCTCAGCTAGGACCAACAGAAATGTTTCCAGACCCTGGCAAGTGTCCCCTAGAAATGAAACCACCCCCACTTGAGAACCAGTGTTCTGTGTGCAGGCAGACACATATTGTGTATACAGAGATGTATACATGCAGACAAACAATTAAATATTTATATGTCCTTATTTGAAGCTGGCATCTGCTATAAACTTTTCATTCAATCAGCATATGTACAAAACAGAATTGTGACATATTTTCTTCTTTTTCTCTTAAAAATTAATGTCATCTGTGATAATAGTGACATTTGTAGTAACCAAAAAAAATGGAGCCCTTTTTTTTTTCTGTAAAGTTGTATTTATCTTAACCAGCAAGAAGAGAATTTGAACCTCCCTTTGTTTCCCATGTTTCTTTCCATTCTGGCTCCTGACTTCTTAGTCTCTGAAGATGTAGTGGACAGAAGAGATGTCCAGGGTCCTTTATACTGCTCCTCTTTAGCCACAACCACCCAGAGACCCCTATGTGAACCGATTAAAAGGGAAAGAAGCTGATGCCTAGTTACATAAACTCCCTTCTAACCACACCCAACTACAGTGTATCAGTCAGGCTCGGCTCGGCTGGGATTCAATAACAAATAATTCTGCCCTAGTGGCAATGGATTCAGGCACCCCCAGCTTGGTAACTACCAGATATGTTCACTGCTGCTGCTGCTGCTCTCTCTCTCTCTCTCTCTCTCTCTCTCTCTCTCTCTGGAACCCGGGAGGACTGAGCAGCCACGGTAGGAGCTAAGTAACATCCATGCTGTCCCTGAAAGTGTCTGTCCCAAAGCGGGTCACTTCCACTCACAAGCTACTGGGCAGACCAAGTCACACCCCCAAGTCTGGAGTCAATAGGCAGGGAAGGAGATGCTTCATCCTGCAGGAGGGTGGGGAGTTGATGGACAGCCACAGAGCCCAGCACATATGCCAATGTTCTCCACGGAGGAGCAGCTGCCATCCTGTGCCATCTCTACCCTGCTTCATGCCAAGCCCTTGTCTTCTTCTGCTGCTAGGCATTTCCAAAATCTCTCTTCTTCCTCCTCCAGGCAGAAATAATCATCAGACTGTTTACTACTCACCACGTCCCCAGCCCTTTTCCTTTTTAAAAGATAAGCAGGAAACACTCTTCAAGCTAGCAGGATGGCTCAGTGGGTAAAGGCACTTGCTGCCAGGTCTGATGTCCTGAGTTCAATACCTAGGGCCCGCACAGTAGGAGAGAATCAATGTCCACATGTTGTCCTCTGACTTCCACATTTGTGCCATGGTATGCATGTGTGTGTGTGTGCTCAGGCATGCCTGTGCACACACACATGCCTGCACTTACAGAGAAAGGAATAAAATAATGCAATTTTTAAATTGAAGAAACAGTTTTCAAATATTTTTAAACCCAAGCCACCACTGCCCCATTTTTGAATACGGCGTTCTCTATCACCCAAGCTGGTCTTGAACCTCTGCACAGCCAAAAATGATGCTGACCTTTTGATTGGTCTTCATGCCTCCACTTTTCAAGTGCAGGGATTACAGATGCACGGAGCCATGCTTGATTTATGGAGACTGAGACCAGGGCTTTGTGTGCGCCAGGTGGACACACTACCAACTGAACTACGGTTTCGGCAAGAGGATCAGAAGTTCAAGGTCATCCTTGGTCACATTGCAATTTTGAAGACAACCTGGACTACCTAAAAGATGGAAAAGGAAAAAGAGGAAGAAGGGCGTGGGGGCGGGGGACAAATATATGAAAATTAAAAAAAAAAAAAAGCATTAAGATCATCATGCCAAGAATGAATCTGTCAACACCTCTCATTTCAAAGAAGATTTAGGGCACTCAAGACAGAGACAAGCTCTGGGATGTTGGGATTTGATTGGTAAAATTCCAGTCCATCCCAAGCATTGTTGGAAACGAAGCTCGGAAGGAACTGTGTGTGTAGAAGAGGGTTAGCTGCAGAGTCAAACCACCTCGCTGTAGAGATTAGATGCAGATACCTAAGTGTGGGGAAGGTGCCAGCAGAGGATGACCATCGGTGCATGTGGTGGGGATAAGGAGCCATAGTCCCCATGCCTCTTGTGGCTCAAAGGAAGCCACAGAACCAAACACTTCTGCCACATTTTAAAAATGAGAACGGGCCGGGCGGTGGTGGCGCACGCCTTTAATCCCAGCGCTCGGGAGGCAGAGGCAGGCGGATCTCTGTGAGTTCGAGGCCAGCCTGGGCTACAGAGTGAGTTCCAGGAAAGGCGCAAAGCTACACAGAGAAACCCTGTCTCGAAAAACCAAAAAAAAAAAAAAATGAGAACGGAAGATTTGCAAAGACATCGAGCCTTGAAGGAGAACCACAATCCATTGGGGGGGGGGGAGGCAGACATTGGACCCAGGGATCACGCCTTAGTTAGGGCTCCTAGTGCTGTGATGAATACCATGATCCAAAGCAACTTGGGGAGGAAAGGGTTTCTTTGGCTTACATATCCTGAACCACAGTCCACTGAGGACCAAGCCAAGACAAAATCTCAAAATAGGAAGAACCTGAAGGCAGAAGCTGATGCAGAGACCATGGAGGTGATCTGCTTACTGGCTTGCTCCTCAGAGCTTGCTCAGTCACCTTTTTTTTTTAATAGAACCCAAGACCATCATCCCAGAAGTGGCCCCTACAATGACTGGGCACTTCCCAACCAATCACTAATTAATAAAGAGTCGTACAGGCTTGCCTGTCTACAGCCTAATCTACGTAGGCATTTTTTGTTTTTTGTTTTTTTTTCAATTGAGGTTCCCTTCTCAGATGACTTTAACTTATGTCAAGTTGACATACAGGACAGAACCCCCTCCCCAGCCTAGTGCAGAGACATCAGATGGGCTTCCCCAGCCTGTGGAGAGAAGTGAAGGCTCACCTGAGAGGCAGAGCTTCTCCAGGACTCACAACAGCCAGCAAAGCTGTCGTATGCGCTCAGATGAGGACATTGTCATGTCCCAGCTGATGTCAGCAAGGATAGGGAGCAACATCCAATGATGGGATTAGGTGACCAGTCTCAGAAGACACCCATGGGAGCAGATGCTGATGAGGAAGTCTCAGTGGAACAAGGTGACAATGATGGATGACCATGGACCTGGAGAACACATGTCCAGCAAAGACCCAGAGACTCATTCTGATTAGATCAGCCCATGTCACAGGTCCGAAGCCACAGATGCAGTTGGCGAGGCTGGAGAGTACATGTTCTTACATCAGAGGTTCAGGCACAGGATCTACGATCCACACCAGGAGCTAAAGCCTGAGGATGCATTGGGCTTTGTGAAGTGCATCAGGAAAACACAGAGCTGTAAATAACTGTGGGACCATTGCTGTCGGGGGAGTGGATCCTCGGTAATAGCTACAGAAGACAGTACCTGAGGAGTCTCCCAGGGAGCCAAGTATGGTGGCTGCTTAGCAAGCATCCACACCCAGTCTTCCTCTGGATCAGTGTATCCTCTGGGAGGGGAGCAGGGACTTGATCCACGTTCTGTTGTAGCACGGAGGGATAACAAGGAAGAAGGCTGCTGAGAAGGCTCAGACAGTATGGTGCCTGCCACCCTGCAAGGATGAGGACCCGAGTTCCATCCCATGTCAAAAGGCCAGATGCGGTGCCATGTTCTCGTCCGGCCAGCACTGGAGTGGTGGCCTGCATCCTGGAGAATGACATACAAGACTGACTTTTGGTCTGCGCGTACATGTGCACACAGATGAGGGCAGGAAGCCGTGACAGGCTGCTGTGGAATGCCGCTGAATAGGAGGCCTAGCGGAGCAAGAAAACCCTTTCTCCTG
Organism: Peromyscus nudipes; assembly: GCA_902168325.1. Classification (NCBI taxonomy): domain Eukaryota; kingdom Metazoa; phylum Chordata; class Mammalia; order Rodentia; family Cricetidae; genus Peromyscus; species Peromyscus nudipes. The sequence goes on along the minus strand of CABHPH010146015.1, from coordinate 56,119 downwards.
AGTCATGGTACAGTATTTATCATCTGGTTATGCTTACTCATCCTACCCTGACCCAGGATCCTAAGTGAGCCAACCTGTATGCACAGGCACATTCTTTTTCTGGGGGCGGGGTTAGTTTTTATTCTTTAATTTTTAACATAATTTTTTATTGATTCTTTGGGAATTTCACATCATGCACCCCACTCCCACCCATTTCCCAGCCCTTCTGTATCCACCCTTCATCATTGTAGCATGCCCCCCAAAGGAAAACTTAAAAAGAAATAATAAAAATAAAATAAAAATATCAAAAATACAAATAAGGATATTAATTTAAACAAACAGAAAATTAAAAAAAGAAAAACAAATACAAACAAACAAGCAACAATAACAACAAAAAAAAAAACACGTCAGTCCTCCATCTTTCCCGCCTCTCTATCACATCTTCATTCATCTTAGTGGTACTGAGAGCTGCTGTGCATTGTGCAGTAGACCCTTTTGTCGAAACAGCTGCACGTGCAAATATTCATCGTGTAATGAGTTGTTGGTCTGGTTCAAGGCCTTGGGCTTCTGGTACACCATCAATACTAGACCCTCACGGAAACTCCTCTCGGGTATCCTGCTGTTGCCCCGAGTCACGGAGATCTTGGGCCTATGGGTCCACGGAATCAGTGCCTTCATACACCCCAGCAGGTCATAGATGGGGTAGATGTTGGGGAGTGCCAACTCAAAGTCCAGGATGTGTGTGTGCTTGGATGGTAGCTGGGCTGGTCAGTCCGGGTCACCGGGACTACTCCCCTCAAGTGAGGGATGGAGCCAGCTCTCCCATGCCTGTGGTGAGGAGTGAGGCCAGCTTTCCCAAATGCAGGGGTCAGCTCTCTGGTGAGGGGGGCACTCTTCCCAGGCTAGTGAGGGCCGGCTCAGCACTGCTCTCATACTTCAACCCATGGTTCAATACATGGTTCCCATGAGCTCCTGTGGTAATATGGGAAATGGTCATCAAAAAGACCCCAGCTGTACAGCTCAGACATGGCCAGCAGCAGCAGCTGGGACAGCAACACAGACCCCACCTTCAGTAGGACCACGGACCCAGACATGGTCCTCAGCAGCAGTTGGAGCCAGGATGTCACCATAGGCCCAGGTGGCAGCACAGACCACTCATATCGACATCACCCCAGCTACAGGGTGGCCTTTAGACACAAACATGACCACAGGTGGTGATCTAGGTCCAAGGCATCCGCAGGGCCTTCACTGGTGACAGGCACCATGGATATCAACACCGACCCTGGCTACCGAAGGTCCACAGACCAGACATGGCCCTAGGCTACAGCTCAGGCCCAGAAGTCACCGTGACACTTTATAAGTGGCTATGCAAGACGCTCAGATCTGTCTGGCTCCAGCAGCAGCATGACCCTCAGACACCAACATGACCTCAGATGTCGGCCCAGAACCCAGGCATCCATGTGGCCTTTTTGGTTAGAGGAGCTACAGACATTAACACAGCCCCTGGCTGTGGGAGGGCCACAGACCCAGACATGGCCCTGGACTGCAGCTCAGGCCTGGGCACATTCTTGAAGTAGATGTGAAGTCATGTGTCTCTAATACAGCACCTAAGCCCAGAGCTCCTACCTAGGGTCTGAAGCAAAGTCTCCTTAGAATGACCTAGTCCATCCATCCTTTTGCTGCCTAAAGGGAAGCCATGGGCCTTAACTGCTACCCGTGGCTGAAACATGGATGTATAGGCCTCTTAGAAAGTCTTAATCCAAGTCTCCCATGCATGAGGTCTGCTTGCCTTTTCTGTTATCTCCTGAGTTTGTAGACAGACCTCCCCATGTACTCAGAGTCCAGGTGGGAATTTCTGGCATGCAGTGTTGCTAAAAGGGAGCTTCCAATATCCCCACATCCTGAAGGGAAGCTTCTGTTTTCCCAGAAGCCTAAAGGAGCCATTTGGATTCATTCAGCCTTCCACCTGGGGCTGTCCCATATGAGCCTCAGCTTGATGACTTTGACCACCTCCTTTGGGATATTTAATGTTTAAAAATAGATTGGGGGAGGGGTGCTGTGGAGATACCTTAGCCAGTAAAATACTTGCCTTGTAAACAGGAAAAACAGGGTTTCATCCCCAGGCCCATGTTTTAAGGGGCAGTGTGGTAGATAGAGAGACGACTCACTGTTTAAGAGCATTTACTGCTCTTGCAGAGGGCCTGTATTCAGTTCCCAGCACCCACACCAGGCAGCTCACAACTACTTATAACTCCGGCTCCAGGGGATCTGATTCCTTCTTCTTGCCTCTGAGGGAAACTTCATTTGTGTGCACAGATCCTCACAACAGACATGTACACACAGTTAAAAATAAATCTTAAAAACACACAAGCCAGGCTTGACAGCCCAAGCTTGTAACACCAGTGCAGGGGAGGTGGGGGGCAACTGAACTTCAGGTGCCCCCTGTCCAGGCACCCTAGCCCACTTAGCAAAAACCAGACCCACAGCAGACCCTGTTTCTAAAAACTAAGTGGGCCACAATTAAAGGAACAAGAACCAAAGCTGGCCTCTGACCTCCACTCACATGCACAAATTCCCACACACAGGTGCACCTACATACAAAACGCGCGCGCGCGCACACACACACACACACACACACACACAGATATCAATTGTTATTTTTGGAGAAGTGGTGAAATATTAGTTCTGCCCTCTCTCCCTCTTCTCAGCTGAGTCTCTAACATGGTACCAGTACAGTCTAGAGTCTGGTAGGTAAGGGCCATGCTGCATCATGGTGAAACATATGAAAGAAAACAGAAAAGCTTTCATCTCCTCGTCGTTGAGCCCAAGGCTCTGATGGCGAGGTCACCTCCTCCTTCCCCAGCCTGGGACCCAGCTGAGCCCAGGGGTGATGCATGGATGTGACTGGGAGTCAAGACAGGAGGAGGCAGGCCCACTTGACCATTTGTGCTAACACCCAAAAGTTAAAACGAAAACAAAGCCAAACAAGGCACTGAGCCCCTCCTCACTTCTTGTTGACGGCATGTGACATAAAATAGTGCTGACCCAGCTGAAATGCTCAGACTCCAAAGGCGACATCAGAGCTCTGTGTGCGCCATATTTTTGACTTGCAAATGCCTTCCAAGAATAGCTGGAGCGTCCTTATTAAGCCCGGCTTGTGATGCAGCCTTCCTTAGAACCGTCTGCTCCCACACTGTATAATTCATGGACTTGCCTTAGGAAGTTGGGGAGGGATCGAAGCTGTGACCAGCCCGTGAACCCAAGCTGACACTTCAATTATTTCAAAAGGAACAGAGGAATCTGAAATTGGACCGACCGGCTCCCTGGCCTCATCCTAGGGAACACCAGGCAGCCTTCCCTTAGCCTGGCTCCAGGACTAACCTTTCGCGTTCACAATGAGGGGGTGGCAGAGCCTCGGATCTTGTAAAGGGAAATTGTCATCTTAGTCACAGGGTTGTGCTTGGCCATGACCCGGCATCTCTGGTGTCAGTGGGGCAACCCAGAAAATGAGCCTGCTGGCCCCTGGTGTTTAGAGGTGAGTTTCATTTACATTAGCAGGAAAGGGTGAGCCATTCCCACCCCTCCCCCCCCCCCCACCCCCCGTGCATGATGAAGATCACCATGGTTACCACACAGGAGCTCTTCCAGCCTGAAGAGCTCTATCCCAGACACACTGTGCATGTATCACCTCATTTAAGTCACAGCAAGTAGGAATTATTGTCCCATTTTACAGAAGACTTTAGCTGGTTCTAAAGCCTAAAGCCATAGGCAGTAGAAGAAGGCCCTGGCCTCACCGCAGAACTGCAATCAAGTTGAGATCTCTGCACAGGGGTGCACAAGCAGAAATGCCAGTTACATTTTTGAACTTTGCATTTCCAAACGTCTGTGTTGGCACACGACCTTCAAATGCAGACAGTGATCAAGGCTCTGGGATCTAATTTATTTTTCTTCATAGTCAGTAGAAATTGAAATGTTTAGAAATGGCTGCTCTGAATTCTTGTACTGACCCTTGGTCCCCTGACCAGGAGCTTCCCCAAAGACATTGCCAATAGCCATCTGTCCTGGGGACCTCTCTGCTATCACTGTTGAGACCCATAAGCTCTATCCAGGCTGAGGCAAACTTGACCCATCACCATCTCCGCAGGGGTGAAGCTCTCTAAAGAGACACCCCTGCCACTCCCTTTAGCTGTCAGGCTATTGAGACAATGCATTCCAAGAAACTGGAATTTCCCCAGGAATGCCACCCTGGAAGAAGAAGAATGCTGAAGTGGTGCCAGCCATGGGGGGGGGGGGGGGGGGGCGGGGACATGTCTCCCAGGAAGAGATTCCGTTTTAATAGCTTATCAAACCTCCTTGCAGCAGAGACTGGAGCCGAGACCAAAGATGGATCAGTGATGGACAGGACTACACTTAACAGGGACTGCTGGGCTATGCATAGTCCTTTACCTCTGTTTAAAGCCCATGTCAGGACCCCAGCATGGACTCGCAGAGGGTCACTGGGCCTCTTGTTCCTCTTTCCAATGTAGCCGCACTGAATCGGTCTCCTTTTCCTAATTTTCACTGTGATTGTCTGTTTAATTGACCTGTTGAGGCGAGTGTCTAAGCTAGCTTTTCAGGGCTGCTAGGGCCCAGGTTCTGACCCTAACAACTCTGCAAACGCTAGCAACCGCCCTGCTGGCAGAGAGTGCTAAGTGCACCTAGCACTTCAAGACTGCTTCAGCTTGCAATGAGACCTCCAGTTGCCACAGCATTCGCCTGGGCCTCTGCCCCTTCGTAGGCTCCCTAACGGAGTCGAGAATCTTCAGTAGTTGGGAGGAAGAGGCTGCATGATTCCGGGGTGAACGTGCCTTTCTTACTTGTGCTCTTAGATGTGGGCTGTGGCTGCAGATCAGGGACCACTCCTGCTGCTGCCCCGCACAAACCCCGTCCTTTGAGCCGTAGTGTGTCCCTCTCTGTACCTGTGCATGGCGCATGGTGGTACGTGGTGGTGGTGGGGATCCTTTGGTGAGCTACATACTACACGTCATGATCCCCTTTGGGAAAGTCAGAAGAACTTTCTAGATGAGCCCCATAGTTCCCTGCCTGTCAGCATGGATCCAGAAGATCTTTGGGACACACCAGTTGAACTGGGCACTGCAGTTTAGGTAGAGATTAAACTTCCAAAGCCTCAGCTCTAGAGTCCCCACGATTGTAGGGGGATACAGAGAGGCTATGGAGACGGCTTAATCAGTGCAGCAACTTGCCACACAAGCAGGAGGACCCGAGTTCAGTGCCAAGCACCCGTGGTCTGTGTCAGATGAACAGCACTCAAGGCTGTCCTTTGGCCTACATGCGTGTGCACACATGTGTGCATTCACACACAGAGATAAGACACGGGGAAGCAAGAAGCAATGTAATCAGTAAATTCCCACCAGAGGTAGGGGCCTGAAAGGGCACCTTCCCTGGAGCACGGAAACTCCCTGGAACGGAGAAAGAGTCCCTTGAGCAAGGAAGAGGGGTGAGCGTTCCGAGCAGAGGGAACAGCCAAGGCGAAGGTTCAGCGGAAGGCAGATTTGGTTTCATCAATGGAGAAGAAAATCCACAGGTTTGGTAGAGAGGGAACCGAGGCTGCAAGGTATCGGGGAAGCTAGGACAGGGCGAGGGAGCCGGCTGATGGCGCAAGCCGTGTTTACCGTTGCCGGAAGGCACCCCAACGTCCCTTTCTCACCGTCCCTCCTCACTTCAAATAAAAATGAAGTGTGAACACACAAAACTGATGGATGGGGAGATGGCTCAGCAGATGGTCAGCTACCTTGCTGCATGAGCCCGAGGGCTTGAGTTCAAATCCTTGGAACCCACAGAAAAAGCTGGGCATGGTCACAGGCACTCGTAACCCCAGGGACAGTGAGTGGCAAGCAGAGACAGGAGGACCACTGGGGCTCATTGGCCACAAGCCTGCCTCCAGGTTCAGTGAGAGGCGCTGTCTCAAGGGAGTAAGGCAGGAGGTACTAAAGCAGGGCACCCTACGTCTCCCTGTGTCCTCTGTACACGCCCAGGCATGTATGTATGTACACCTGTTCATCTACCACATACACACATCCACGCAAACCTGCATCCACAACTGTGCTGCCTCAGACAGCTCCCCTTTGAGAGGTCTGCTTGACTTGAGCACTCAGGGCAGCCTTGGGGCTTAAGCCCACAGACTGAGGGAAACTTCTGGAAGCTATGACTATACAGCCAAGCTCACTCACCACGTGACTATCGCTTCCCAGGCTGGCTACCTTTTTCAGTGACCTCCTCCAGCCTAGACAGGTCCAGGAAGCTGAGTGACAGGTGGCTGGCAGGAAGTTGACAGCACCTGTAGGCGGGGTCATGCTCTGCCTTCCCCTGGTCAGCCAGTTGCCACCCTTTGACTGTAAAGCCCTAGATTCCTCCCCAGCTCCAACAGGCCAGCTAGGGAAGTTAGTGTCAGGGCTAAGGTCTTCACATCCCTTTGTCATCTGGAGGCCCAAGAAACCCAGTCTAACCTCTCAGGAGTAGGACAGTCCAGGGACGGAGTACAGGTATACAGAGTGCAGGACACATGGCTGCTATCAACAGCCAATGACAAAGGTACATACATGTGTACCTGTCCTGTGTGGTTGTCATCTAGATTCAGGACCTGAATGCCCAAGCCCAAAGGAGAGGCAGGCTTCCTCTAAGACGGATTCTGGATCAGGGACCACCTAAGAGCTGCCCAGTGAAGACCTCCGATAACAACAATGATGACTTTTTATTGTATACCCATCATGTGCCAGGCTCCCTAGTCAGTTATAGCCCATAACCTCACTTTGCCTTCACCCAGCAAGTCTGTGGCTCCGTAGTTAATATCACCCCACTTCAAAGATAAGGAATGAAGGGACACTAGCCCACCTGAGCATGTGTCTCTGGCAGGCCTGTCCTTCTCCCCATTCCCTGCCTTACTAAAAACCATTACATTCCTGAAGCTAGCCCCCAAGGTCTATTCCCTTATCTGGCCACTTCCTCCTCCTGAGGCTGACCACCAAGGTCTAGCTATCAAAGTATTGAAGCCCAGCAATCAGAAGCCCCCTTTGGTTCACCAAATTAACGTGTCCAACTAAAATTAAACACTTTATCCTTTATAAACTACCATTTGCCTATGTGCCACATCGGTCTCCTCTCTATCCAGAGGGAGTCCTTTGTCCCTCTGGGACAAATACACCTTCCCCCTTTCTCTTGTTCCCGTCCCCTTCTCCCTCATCCTCTATCTCCCATCTTTGTCCCTTATCCCTGCCCTCTGTCCCTCTGTGGCAAATCAATCTCCTTTGTGCTGAGAACTTGGTCTTGGGGGTCCTGAGTCAATACTTTTCCTGTCAAGAGAACTGAGGTCCCCAGAAAGTGACCCTAGGATGGCAATGCCTGCATGAAGTTGACAGAGAGAAAAGCATGCTGGGCTTGGAGTTACGTCTGACAGACTTGGACCAGGATGCTTTCTCTGAGCCCCAGCTTCAAATCTGTGCAGGTAGTATCGGCTCGAGTCCCTCACTACATGTCTCTAAGGAGTGTGGCATCTGCACACCACTCAGGGCCACAGAGCTCTCCAGTGTCTCTGTGTGGCCGCCCACCTTTCCTCTTCCTCAAAGCAAGTGCATCCCGTGACTTGCCCCAAACTAAAAGGCTTCTGCCCAGCACAGGAAAATCAACAGAGTGAAGAGCCAGCCTGGTACGGAAAGAAAATCATTGCCAGCTATCCATCCAATAAGACATTAGTGTACAGAACGGATAAAGAACTCACAAATTGAACCACCAGAAGAATAAACATCCCAACCAATGAAAGGGCAAATGAGTTGATCAGTTCTCAAAAGAAGTGCAAATGGCCAACAAAGACACAAAAAGTATTCAATGTCTTTAGCCATAGAGGGATTACAAGTCAAAGATCTGATGAGATTCCATGTCATCCCTGTCAAGATGGCTGTCATCAAGAAAGGAAGCATCAACAAATGCTGGTGTCTGTAGGGGGGTCACATGAGTATTTGTGTGCGGCTGGTGTGTGCTGTGTAGCAGTTTCCCCGGAGCTTGAAACTCCATCCTTCAGGGGCACTCCTTAAGATAGGACGTAAACAACTCAAAATAGCTTCAGGAAGTACCTGAAACTGATCAGATTCACTAGGCCCCTCCCTCTTACAGACTGAACACTAAAGATAGCAGAGAGTCACTTGCTGCAAATGAAGCAGAAACCAAAATGCCTAGAAAAGGGAGAAGCTAAGACTTGAGGCACTGGAAGGGACAGTCTCCAGCCTATTGAGCGCCTGCAGGCTGTGTAAGTGTGACAGCTCAGAAGGGGGCAAGTTTTCCCCCATACAAGTGTTGCAGCTCTGCGGGGAAAGGCTTCCCCACTGAAAGTGTTGCAGCTCTGAGGGGAGAAGTTTCCCCTATGTAAGTGTTACAGCTCTGAAGGAAAAGGTATCCTGGCAGTCAGAAGCCAAGGAATACCACAAAGTTACACTACACAACAAACCTCACACAAGAGATTTATTGGTAAAGACACAAGAGGGTGCCTGCCTCTGCTCTGGTGAGAAGCAGCAGGGAACTGAGTGGGAGGCAGGCTTATATAGGGTTTCTTGGGGGAGGAATTTTCCAGGGTGGAGACTTCCAAGGTGGGGATTGGTGAGATTTCAAGCCAAACCTAGGGATTGGTGGGATTTTGTACTCAGGGATTGGTGGTTTTTGGGACACAGAGACTTGTGGGTTTTGGTAGGTTTTCAAACCCAGAAGTGGGCTCCAATCTGTTGAGCTGCCTACAGGCTGTGCAGTGGGCTCCAGGTTCCCTGCTTTGTGAACTGTCACCCATGCTGGGATAGGCTTTGGTGATGCAGCTGTCTGTGAGTCATTTCTGCTCCTGTAAGTAACCCCTCATCCATATTCCTGTAAGTCACCCCAATAAAACTCCTTGGTTCACCAAATTGGACTTTGGTGGCATCTGTACTTTGGTCTGTTTTGAGCTCCCCATCTGGAGTGAGTAGACGCGTGTGTTGTATCTTTCTTGGAAAAGTCGGTCATACACAGTGGGACTATAAAGCAGTATGGCCACACCAGATATCATCATGGAGGTTCCATACAGGACAAACAGGGCCTAGCTGTTGCTCTCTTGATTATGCATCTGAAGGATTAAAAATCAGCATATCAGAAATAAATGCACTTCCATGTTTGTTACCCAGTATCCACAATGTGCAAGGTACAGAACTAGCCTAGACACCCACAAACAGCAGCTGAATGCAGGAGGAAAATTATGTATACAAAATGAATAAATATTGTCTATATAGTGGAGTATTATTTGGCTATAAAGAAGAATGGTATTATGTCATTTGTAGAAAGATGGATGAAACTGAAGTGAAGCAAGTCAAGCCCAGAAAGACCAATATCATGTGTTTTCTTTCATATGTGGAAAGCAGAATATACATATACATATACATATATATGGAGCTGGCAAGGCGGCAGAAGCCTGGTGATCTGAGTCTGATCCCTGTAACCGATGTAAATATGAAAGAAGAGAACTGACTCCACAAGACTGCCCTCTGATAGCTATGCGTATCTGTGCATACACACAAATAATAATTGTGATACACGTGAATAGCAATAACAACATGTATGACAGTAGAAGGCTGCCTACTTGAGGAGAGTGGGAGACAGCCAGGTTGAGGTGGGAGACAAGTCGGTGAAGTAGGGATATATGATTAAAGTATCTTGTGTGCACCTTCTGAAAATACAGTGATGAAACCAAAGGCTAGGAGGAGGGGGAGGAAGATGAGGAGGAGCCTTTGGAGCAGGAAGGATTCCTGTGGTGGGTCCCTCCTGGGGGTGTAGCCACTGGGCTCCACAGGATCTGCCCCAAACCAGCATTGTCTCAGAGCAGCTGTTTACCTGGTATGTGGACTATACACAGACAGGCTCCAATGGGAGTCCGGGGAGGGGGCAAAGAGCCCAGAGATGTTACCTTGGGAACATCATATTGTCCCCCAAACTTTGTATCTTCCTCTATAAAGTGGAGATACCGAGTGACCGGCTGAGTCACGTAATGTCCTCCGAATTCCTGCTTTTAGGAAAACAGCCTAGTCCATACCTGCCCAGATTTCTGCTTGACTTTAAAGCCTACTGGGACTTGGGGTCCAAGGAACTCTAATTGTGTCCCCATGTCAGGCAAGATCCTAAGTCCCCTGAAAGAGCATCCATATCCAAAGAGGGACAGGCAACACTCGTGGGCACATCCTCTTCCCAGGCTGACTTTGGGAGGAACAGAATGAAAAAAGAAAGATGCTTAAGGGAGACAGGAAGCTGATGACATGCCCCTGTCGCCCACGGAAGCACATCTAAGCACTTCCTGCCTGAACAGAGCAAAGCTGCCAGGATGTTGGTGGAGACTGGCCCCGGCCAGGAGGGGTGTTCTGACCACATGCTCAGAAGCTGAGGCAGGTGACTGTGGTGGCAGACCACCCCTCATCGCCCACATCCGTGGAGACTTCGCTCCCTCCAGCCTCATCCGACCTCTCCATCCTCACTCTGGGTTAGCCACACAAAGGGCTCCGCAGCTAGCGGCCCCTGTAGCGTTCAAGTTGCTGGTTCGCCCAAGTTCAGGGTCAAGGTGTTGGAATTCTTCCCTCTAGCAGAAGACTGCTCAAAAGGGGCCCTACAGAAATTTGGCCAAACATCCCTGTCTCTCAAATGAAGAGTATTCATTTTCTGAAGAGTTTTCTCTGGTGTGCCCTGCCCCTCAACTCCAGCATCCCTTTCCAGAAAACATCCATACCAAGAAGATGGAAAAGCCACAGGAAGGAAACAGAGGCAGCTGGGCAGGAACCTGACATGGGGCTGGACAAGCCCACCTCACCCCAATGCCTATCTTTCTTCCCACTCACTCGCCCCCACCACGCAGATGAACTGCACACCTACTGTGTGCCACCCACGTCTAACCCCAAAGCATACAGTATTAAGAGGTGCATACACATGCAGGTGTCTGGGTTTGTTTGGGGTTTTTTTGTTGGTTGGTATTTTGTTTGTTTGTTTGTTTGTTTTGGTTTTGTTTTGTGCTTTGTTTCTGTACTCTACAGGGGGACCCCAGAGGGCACATACAGTCAGGGCTCCAGCCTAGTTCTCTGCTCTGGTTCACAAAGGATCCTTGCCCAAAGGTATCACTTTTGGGACAGCCTTCTGCTTATTGAGAAGATCCTAGGAGGTCAGAGACTGCACACAGCAACTGGTCACCTGCTGTGTGCCCAGCACTGTGTGTTGGCCCGCAGGGATCTGAGATGGAATAGGCCTATCTGATCTAGTTGGGTTTGTAGACACACACACACACACACACACACACACACACACACACAAGCCTCCCCATGGTCAATGTAGGAAACTTCAAGATAGTGTGGGTGGAAGACACAGGCACCTTTGTCCAGCCCACCCTAAAGAAGGCCCAGGCATCTTTCCCACTGAAGATAAAAGGCACAAGCTGTTGAGGCCCAAGGGACCACTTCCTGGCCTTGTCCCACATCTCCCTTTAGTCATGGAGCAGGCTGACTGATGCTGAACTGAGTCTGGGGACAAGAAAGGAGTCTGGTCTGAAACATTTCATGCCACCCTGCCAGCCCCCAACCCATCTAACTCCTCCCTTCTGAGGCCGTCGTAGGCCCCAGAGAGAGAGATTCGGGCCCAAAGACTAGGCCAGAACAACAGAGTTCTAGGACTGCAGGGAAGACAGAGAGCATGACAAGGACCCCCAGATGATGGCACTGGGAAGGAAATTGAAAGGCCTGATGGCGAGGGTCCCTACAGGGCGTGTCCAACAGTTACAGAGCAGGAAAGAGCAGCACCAGGCCCAGAACCCATCTCTGCTCCCATCTCAGCCACTCTTTCCTGCAGCAGCTCTGAGGCAGGTTCCCCAAATCCTTGTCCAGACTTGGTGTTCCTACAGCTCAGAGAGCCTGAGGGTGCGTGGTGCAGAGGGGGAGCATGGGAAAACAGCAAGTACCAGTGACTCATCCTTCTAAATGTCATGTTATTCCAGGCGTGTTCTCACGTTGCCCCCACCTTCATCCACCCCCCACTTGCCATCTTGAGAGCCGGCTGCAGAGTGGGGGAGGAGGCTGAGTCTGGGTCTCTAGGGAAGCTTCGTTTCTCCTCTGTCCTCTGGAGAGCTGGGAGGAGGATGAGTGGGCCGATGTCCCAGGTGAGAACCGTGCTGGGAGCAGAGAGACAGGTTGCCCCCTGACTTTAGAACTATTGCTGTGAGACCCTGAGCAAGTCCCTCAGCCTCCCTGGTCTTCGTTTCCATACTTCCTTGTGTGCAGTAGGGGTGGGGAGAGGGTTTGCCGCTTCCCAACTGGTCACATATCTGGATGACCTTAAAAGCAAAGTGGTTCTTGGGCTGCACTTTGGAAGCCTAGTTCAGGAAGACAGGGAGGAGACCTTGATCTATAATATGTGTGGTGTGGCGTGTGTGTGTGTGTGTGTGTGTGTGTGTGTGTGTGTGTGTGTGTGTAAGACAGAGAGAGGTGCATGAACTTGTTTTTGTAAGCATGTGTGTGTGCATAGGCAGGCATTTAGGCCCACATGTGTGCCTACATAGAGAGAACAGAGGCTGACATCAGGTGTCTTCCTCAGTCACTGTCCACCTTGTTTTTTTGTTTTTTGTTTTTTGGGGTTTTTGTTTTGTTTTGTTTTGTTTTGTTTTTGTTTTTAAGGCAGGGTCTCTCACAGAGTCTGGAGCTCACTGATTCAGTTAGACAGGCTGACCAGTAAGCTTCAGGGATCCACCTGTCTCCCCACTCTTGCCTCAGCCCTGGGGTTATAGACATATGTCACTACATCTGGCTTTTGTGAAGGTGCTGGGGATCTGAACTTAAGTCCTCACGCTCAAACAACCAGCACCTCACTGACTGAGAGGTCTCTCCAGCCCCCCCCCCAGTATTTATATTTTTAATGCATTTCCCTCTCCTCATGCAGCCTGGTGATCCCATGTAGTACATTTCTAATGACAGTCTAATTATCTCAGGACCAGTCTGCTTCCTCCAAAAAGTCCTTCTTGATTTCCCTGGTCCCATATGCCAGCTCTGGACCTGCCTCCCTGACCATCGTCAATTTCTGCCCCCAAGACATTCAAGTCATATGGGCACATAGTGTGTCTAGGTGAGTGTGCCCGTGTGTGTGGGGTCATATGTGTGTGTGCGTGTCCATGTATGCCTATGTGTCTGTATATGTATTTGTGTGCAGATATGAGAACTCTGCATGATGAACTCACACACAGTGAAGAGGAAGTCATTCTGCCTAGAGCCAGACTCAGGTTCAGACCTGGGTTCTGCATTTCCAAACCTTGACTTTCTTGCCCGCTTAGGGGGCCTCGCCAGATAGTGCCACAAAGGACCATGAAACCCTCTTGAGGTTCCCTGTATGAAGTCCTTGACTGAGTATCTCTTAGAATGGCCTAACCAGCCAACATGTTGCCATGGTGATCTGGATACCTTCTTCCAACAGCAGCATGCCTGCAGGCAGAGAATTAGGGCAGTAGAGTCTTAGGGGGTGGGGGGTAGGTACCCCAGGTACCAGTCATAGTCCCCATAGGAACTAGAAATCCCCCAGCTGGTCCAGCTGAAGAGGTAGGAATAGGAAGGCTGTTGACAGAGGTCAGCGGGGTTAAGGGGACCACAAAGGACCGTGAGTTACCTAGAGGGAAACAGCAGCTGCCAGGGGGTGACAGGAGCTGGAGCCAGGACTGTCCCCTCCCCCAAGAGGGATGCAGTTCTTCTCAGGGACAGGGTATCCCTTAGGACAAGCAGAAAAGACCTGACTGAGCCCCCTCCCCCCATCTCCTGCTGGTACCCACACTAGCCCAGCCTGGGGACAGACAGAGGCATCAGTAGCCTCTAGGCACAACCCAGATGGGGTAGAGGAGACAGAGTTTTATATGGCAGCTTGGAGGGACTCAGGGCGTTGTCTATCTGCTCTAACTTCCCTACCCGAAGCACAGGCCCCATCCCAGATCCAGGATCCAGAGCTGTCAATCAGAAGACCCAACTGAGCCCCATCCCCCACCCAGGAAGTCACTTCCCCCCACTAGCTTCAGCCATCCCATTTGAAAGCCTCCAGGGTTTATGGTACCTGTTCCTAGCTAAGTCTCCCTACCCATTTGTCTCCCCTGCCATGGACAGAGGGGAGCCGTCCTGCTGGCTGGGAAATGGGCCTGCAGAACAGGGAAGCTCAGCAAATGGGAAATTAATTCCGGGCGGTGAAGGGCAGAGGCTGTTGTTTGTGATATATAACTTACTCTTTGTGTCAAACTGTGTACTGTGTATATCAGTGGGATGGCAAGAAACCCGAGATCTATTACTTAGAGTTTAATCTGTTCTCCGTGTCGGAGAAGGGAGAGGGAGGGGAAGAATGCCACAACTTTAATCACAGGCCCAACTCGAGATGTCAAGCCGCTCTGGGGTGTGTTAGTCAAATGATGTCGTATTACAGGCCTCCCAGACAGCTCCCCACACTAAGGCTTTATCTGCCAAGCCGTAAATTAGCACACCTACTTTACGCTCTTCAGGTAAAACCAGTAATTTAGCTGCAAAATACACACACATGCACATGGTGCGGAGGTGGGGGGGCTGCGAGGAGGGGGCTGTCCCCACTTTGAGCGATGAATAGCGAAAATGAGCAAAGCCGGGGATAGAAATGACACCTCAGCTGCACCTCCTGTCATTAGCGTGTGAGGGCCCCTGGTGCCAGCCCCTCAGCAGCCCACCTTCCTTCCTACCTACCTTGGCGCCTCCCCCACCCCCACCATCCCTTCTCCTCCTCCATGAACCGTAAATTACATGCTGACACCTTTAATTTGTGCAAAGTATGCCTGGCTGCGCCTGGCACCAGCAGCCGGCTGCTATAATAAGGTCAATCTATATTCATTGAAGCGGCACTTCATGTGCCAGATAACACAGGGCGGCAGCGGGTGCTGCGGTGGCTTCTCCAGGCTGGGGGGCGGGAAGGGGGGCAGGAGGAGCGGGACGTGGGGGTGCCCGCTGCTGCTCACCGAGGCCTGGCACCCGTCGTCTCTTCACTTGAGCGTGGCATGAGGGATGTTATGATTTAGCTAATCAC
>CABHPH010146015.1:4937-41019 GCA_902168325.1 Peromyscus nudipes | reverse complement strand
CAGTTCAGATGACGGATGTGGGATCCACAGGCCACATGTAGAGAGCAGCCTTGGGTGGCCTTCATCCAGAGGAAGAGGGGGAGGTGCAGGGATGGGAAGCTCACGTTGGAAGACAATCCTCTTTATTGATGCTATTTCCTGAACAAAGCGTGAGCGGGTGAGGTGGGCAGCTGTGGAGGTGTGGACAGGAGAAAGGATGCAGCCGTTTCCTTGGAGAATGGAAATGTACAGCCAGGCCACAGGACCACTGCAGCAGCCCAGGGGAGAGACACCACCACCACCAGGGTTCGAGGCGATGGGTGTGGAGAGAAGCTGGTTCGCTTTCTCTCTAGCTACATTTGCGGGATGTGGGTAAAAACCAGATGAGGAGTTGGACTTAACTAAGCTTGGGCATGGCTTCTAGAGACAAAAGAAGGGATAGGCAGAGTAGAAAAGAAAGGGGGCTAGGAAGAGCTCAGTCAGGAAAGCACTGCAACACGAGCTTGGACCTGAGTTCAAATCCCCAGCACTCATGTAAAAGCTGGGCAAGGCAGGGTACCTGTGAACCCAGCACCAGAGAGGCTGAGACAGGAAGAACTCTACGGCCTGCTGGTCAGTACGTCTAGCCTTATCAGTGAGCTCCAGAATCAGTGAAGAGACCCTGTTTCAAAAAATAAGGTAGAGAGCATTTGAGAAAAACACCTGACGTTGACCTCTGACCTCCAAGTGCATACACACACACACACACACACACACACACACACACACACCATATACAGAAAAGAAAGACCAGCTGGGCACTGGAAGTGTGGAAGACTTTAAAAGTGACAGAATTACCAGACATTAACAGCAATGGGGCGGGTGATTCCCAAGGACTGGGGGTTGCTTTCCACGAAAGCTGGAATTACTACTTCTCCTGCTTACACAGAGCTGGTCTCAGTAGGGATCCTCGCCATGCAGGGCTCAGGTAGGGGCAGACCGGAGTCTGCAGAGAGCAGCCTTGCATTATGTGGGACCAAGCAGCCAGCCAAACCCTCTCAGACACATCATCTCCTCAAACCACAGCCTAGATGGCTCCGCTCAACAACCGTGTGTTTAAAAAGCAATAAGACTAAATGCTTTTCCGTTTCCCCTTTGAGAGCCCGCGTATGATAAATGATAGGCAATTTCATGGTTGGAGTTTCAATTTCCGAAAATATTAGTGCTATTCCCCAAACTCCACTTCCGAGATAAATTCTTTTTGGCAGTCTCCCCCATTGTCTTCTAATTCCCTGATTCAGAATATACCCGGAGGGCTGCTGTGAGCCTCGTCAGCTCAGCCCCAGGATCCACCTGTCTGCTCTGCTTTGGAAAAGGGGGTCTCCAGCCCCCCATTCTTTCACATTGGTTTTACATTGGTTTCAAGCCTGTGGATATTTATTAGGCACTGTCTGTGTGCCTAGCTCTACACAAAGTGTTATTATGGTGGGTCCAAGGGAGGGAGCTACAATAAATCATTCAGTCGACAAATATTGATCAGGCACGGAGTCCCTTCAGCCTCAAGATAACACCTCTACAGTGCCTTCCTCGTATCTCCTGTTTGCTCCACACTATCCACATTACGTAGTTGGGAAACTGAGGCTCGGTGATAACTTAGTCAAATCAAGCTGGGATAGGTACTCAGGAGCAAGGTGAGGCAGGGAAAATATTTTCTTCTTTTATTTATCCACTCATTCCCTGGGGGCAGGCGAGGACTCACATACCACAGCGTATGTGGAGAGGTCAGGGGGTCTCTTACAGCGGTCATGTCCTCCTTCCACTACGTGGATCCTGGAGAACTGAACTCAGGTCACCAGGTTTGACAGCAAGCATCTCAGCCAGCACCTGCTGAGCTGTCTTGCTGGCCCAAGGAGAACATTTTCTGAGAACTGAAGATGAGAGGCCCGTGGAACACAGGCCCGCAGTGAGTGGCTCTGGGTTACAGAAACTAAGAGTCACTCCAGTGGTTTCCTGTTGGCTGTCACCAGGACACCCAGATGGAGGAAAATCTGGAAACTTCAGAGTCCCGGAAGCCATAGCCGTAGCTGCCTGAGGGAGCAGCAGAAGCATCCAGGAGGCTGGGGTAACATGGATGGCATGCATGACCACGGGACCAGCTTCAGCAAGTTTCGTCAGGTGCCTTTGGGAAAGTTGGTACATGTGTGGCATGACCACTTAGAGAGGAACCAGAGCTTCTGCCTAGCTGTCAACCTTGAGAAACTGTGGCCACTGGTCAGGGAGCAGACACAGGTAAGTGCTGCCAAAAACAAGACTGGAGCTGCCCCATCACAGAGAGGATGCTCCAGTCTGTCATCGTGAAGACCAAATGCTTATGCAGAAGAGCTGAGGAGCCCAAAGGTAGGGGGCGTGGGGGGTGCCTGTGTCACCTAAGGTTCATCGAGCTGCTAAGAGTGCACCTTGCGTGCTGCAGGCTGAGAGTTGGCTCTTTTGACCAGAAAGCCTTTTATCCTGGCCTGGAGCAGCCTGTCCACCCTGCTGCCGGAGCCACCAGCAGCCCTGGTTCCCAGCAGAAATAAGGAGATAATAGGGGTATAATCTGCCCCGCAGGGATGAAGATGTTCCAAAGAGATGCTGTGGCCCTCCCCTCGATGTTCAGGCTATTAAGTAATGCACCCTAAGAAACTAGAATTTCCCCCACAATCTCATGCTGGAGAAGTAAATCGCTAAACCGGGTGCCAGCCAGAGAGGGAATTTGTTTCTAAGATGAGATTTCACGGGGCCCTGTGAACTTGTCAGACCACCCTGCAGGACAGACACGACCTGAGACAATAATGACAGGGTCAGTGATGGACAGGACCACACCTTGACCAGGACTTCTTAGCTGTGAACACCCCTTGCCCTCTCTGCAACCCTAAGCCTCACGTCAGGACTCTGAAGACGGACTTGAAGACAGTCCCTGGAGCTCTTCGTCTCTCTTCCCAGTGTGGTCACACTGAGTAAACCTTTCTCTGCTTTCCACTACTGTGTCTTTAATCAGTCTATTGAGGACGGACATGTGTACCTAGGCTTATTACAACTGCCAGCATCCTGGCTCTAACCCCAACTCCATTAATAGAGTCACATTTTGTTTTATTTGTAGATTTTTTTTTAACATTATTACTTTATTTGCGGGAGTTATGCCTGTGCCTGGGCATGTGTGTGGAGGTCAGAAGACTCCAACTTTTAGGAATCAGTTCCCGTCTCCCACCCTGTCTGTCCTGGATTGGACTCAGGCTGTCAAGCTTGTTGTTGGGTACCTTGGCAGCAAATGCCTTTAACCTTCTGAGCCATCTGGATGGCTCCAAGGCCACATTTTAAAAGACACTTTCGACCTCACAAGGGACACTCATACCCATCCACCAGAAAGCAAAGCCCACTTCCTTCATCCCACTAACATGTAACTGTGGACTTCAGGAGACAGCCTTAGAGTCCTTGGAACTAATATTACATGAAGTTGTGAGCCGCCTGGTGTGGCTTCGTGGAACTAAATCAGTGTTCTTAACCACTGAGCCATCTTTCCAGCCTGCAAATGGGATTTCCAACTTGGGACAAACCTCTGAGAGCTTTTCAGAATCAAAAGTTAGGTGATGTTTCCAGGGTAAACAGAAGTCTGAAGTGTGTGTGTGTGTGTGTGTGTGTGTGTGTGTGTGTGTGTGTGTATGTGTGTGTGTGTATGCATCTCTGTGTGTGTGTCTGTGTATCTGTGTGCATGCATCTGTGTGTGTCTGTGAGTATGTCTGTGTGTATCTGTGTGTGTATCTATCTGTGTGTCTCTGTCTGTGTGTGTCTATGTATGTGTGTCTGCATGTGTGTATATGTTTGTGTGCCTATATGTATCTCTGTGTGTGTATGTCAGTGTGTCTCTGTGTATGTCTGTGTCTATGTGTGTCTGTGTATCTGTCTGTGTGTATGTCTGTGTGTGGTATATGCACATCTGTATGTATACATAGAAGCCAGAGAAAGATTCCAGGTGTCCTTCTACCACCCTCAACCTTATTCCCATGAGACAGACAGGGTCCCTTGCTGAATCTGGAGTTAGTCTGGCAGCCGGCAAGCCCAGTGGTCTTCCCCTCCACAGCACTGGAATTACAGGCAAATCATAACACGCTCACCTTCTTTATTTACATGGGTGCTGGGGACTCAAACCCGCTCCCCATGCTTGCACAGCAAGAGCTCTAACCCACTGAGCCGTCTTCTCCAGCCTCCAGGGTCCAAGTGTGATTCTATTTTAATGTGCCTCCTGATCCCAGCACCCTTGTAAGGCCACACACTCAGAAGACCCAAGGAACTTCCCTTGCCCATTGTGAGAGGTCACACACTCCAGAAGACCCGAGGAACTCCCCTTGCCCATCTGGAGCTGAATTTCTGGCAAGAAGTGTGCAGAGAGTCTGCAGACATGCCCAACCTCTTGAGAAGACAGTGGCAGCAGCCGAGGGATTTTCCTCTTGGGAGCAAATGACAACACCGAGCCTGTTTGTTTTTTGCGCAGGAAGGAGCCAGGAACATCTGCTCCAAGAAGCTACTTGAAAGATAATCAGGCTGCTATGTTGCCAAAACAGCTGTGCATCAGGCAGAGTGGGGGATATAGGAGCTGGGAAGTAGGGGTGGGGAGGAGGGAGAAGAAAAGCAGGAGGGGGAGGAGGAGGCTCAACACTGAGCCTGAAGCAGTGCCCAGCCAACCCACAGGTCCCAGAGCCTCCAGAAAGCTCCTCTCACCTGGAGAAGCTCCCAGAAAGATGTTGGACCCAGTCTGCATGTTCTGTAGGCTCAAGTCAAACCCAGCGGCAGAATGGACAGTGTGGAATTTTACCTGTGCCCTGGGATGCTGCAATATAAAGAAGGTTAAAGATACACCCCCTTGAGGCTAGAGAGATGGTCCTGTCAGTAAAAGGCTTGCACAAGCACTGAGTGCCTAAATTCAGATCCCCAGCACCCATCCCCCCACCCACATAAAAGCCAAGCATATTTCTGTAAGCCCAGCGCTGCTGCGGAGGTAGACAGGTGAATTCCTAGAACTCATTAGCCAGCCTAGCTGAATGGGTGAGCTCCGTGTTCTGTGAGAATAAAGCAAACAAACTAGAGAAAGATTGAGGAAGACACTGACATCAGTTTCTGGTCTCTGCTTGTACAGGCCAGTACACACACAGACATAGACACACACAGACACACACAGACACACACACGCACACACACACACACACGCACACGCACATGCACACGCACACACAAAGTCATCGTACCAAGAAGAGAAAGCTCACACTGAATGAGAGCAGATCATTAAGAGACGCCAACACCAACAGAGCTGTGAACGTTATCTGACAAAGAGCACTAAGCAGCCATGAGACAAATGCTTCAGCAGCCACGGGGACATGTTTGGGACAAACAAGAACACAGAAAGCGCCAGTGAAGACTGGAAGATACCAACAGGAAACAGACAGAAAGTTTAGGACCGAAAACTACAATAACTAAACTAAAAAGGCCCAGTGAGTGGGCTCACGAGCAGAAGGGAAGGGAGGAAAACACCGCTGAAGACAGTCATAGTAATTACACCATCTGAAAACCAAAGAGAAAACAGACTAAAAGAAAAATACAGAGTGCTATAGCAGAGAACTGTGGGATCAAAGCCAAGAGCTGATTTCATGTCCCTGGGGTCCCCAAAGAAAAGGAGACACTGAAAAGCTTCTAGAGGAAACAACTGCCAAAAGTTTTCCAAAACTGAAAGAATCCTTAAAAAGAGGGAATAGAAAGATGGACGGCCCAGTGGTTAAAAGCACTTGCTGCTCTTCTAGAGGACCTGAGTCTCGTTCCCAGCACCCATGTTGGGTGTCTCACAACCACCTGTGACTCCAGCTACAAGGGAGCTGATGCCCTCTTCTTGCCTCTGATGGCACACAGACACACATGTGTGCATAAATAAAATAGATCATCACCGCCATCATCATCACCAATGCTGTGGTAGTTACTGTTCATTATCTCCTTCACAATGCCTAGGAAGAGTTTCCACAGTGATTGTTTAGGTCATGCTGATCTTTGGCATGTCTGTGGGAGATTATCTTAATTGTGTTCATTGATGTGTGAAGGTCCAGCCCCTGTGAGTGGCCCCATTCCCTAGGCAGGAAATCCTGGACTGTGTGAGTAGAGAAACTGAGTAAGCATGTGTGCATTCACTCTCTGTCTTCTCTTGACTATGGATGCAATGCGACCAGCCACTTCAAGTTCCTCCTACCTTCGCTTCTCCACAGTGGTGGACTGCCTGCCATCTGGGATTCTCCCCTAAGCTGCTTCTGTCAGGGTCTCTCATCATAGCAACAGGAAGAAAAAAAAAACGATGACACATGCTGAGACCTCCAGAAACTAAAGATAAAGGGGAGATCCTGAAGACATCTACAGAAAACCGACACTTTGTCTATTGAGGGAAAAATCATTCTAATAACAGTGGGGTAGTAATGACATTTAGACAAGATGCCACAGAGCTCAGAAGTGGGGTAACATTTCTCAAAGGTGGAAGGAAAGAGTCAGCTCAGAACTCTGTGCCCACTGGATAGCCACACATTCACAGATGAAGGAAAACTAAGAGAATTTGGTTGCAATATACCTAGTCTAAAAGAGTAGCTACAGAAATGTCTCTAAAAAGAAAGAAACTTGGAGACCCAGGAAGAAAAATATGTATTAATCCTAAACATGGGTAAAAACAAGCTTTTCCTCCATTATTGAGTTTTTATCATTTATAGTTGATGGTTGAGGCAAGATTGAGTTATAACATTTTATAATGCCTAAAGGATGTGGAAGAAATCATTAAGACAAAAATTGGGAGACACAGAAGGAATAAAGGCTCGCAGGCTTCACTTGGATTGTTAATGCGACAGTAATAGGTTTAGAAACGTGGTGTGCGCAGAACACCACACCTGGAGCAACCACCACAGGAAGCTACACAGAGGGATGCACTCAAAAACCTACAGACAGGAGCTGGGCTTGCTGCCAGCGTGAGGACCTGAGTGTGAATCCCCAGAGCCCACGTGAAAGCCAGGCACAGCCGTACGTGTAAGCCCACTGTTGTAGGCAGAGACTCAGCTCCCCAAAATACCCAAGATACACAAACATTTTCTTCTAAAGTGTCAGTGACCTGGTTCAGTGGATAAAGGAACTTGATGCCTAGCCCTGGAAAACTTAGTTCAATCCCCAGAACACATGTAAAGAAAGGAAGAGAATCAACTCTGCAAAAGAAGCGAAACAGTCCAAGATCCAAACACCAGCTCATGTGCACGTCCTCCATGCCTGACCATTCACCATGTTCCACCAGATGAAGCATCCATCACCTCCCAACAGCATCCGGGTCTAAAGACTAAAACTTCAACATGTGAGCCTGTGGGGGGGATTCAAGATCCAAGCCATAACAAAATCAAATAGTACATGTAAAGTACTGTGTGCTAGAAACTGCCCAGTACTGACAAAGGAAAGCAAAGGCCTGAATAGATGGAGGTGTACCATGTCCGTGGACAAGAAGGACAACAGGAAAACTGTCAGTTCTGCCAAATTGGATTGCCGTTTGAAGGAGTTCCCATCAAAATCCCAGCAAGAATCATTTTCAGGTACACAAAATATTATTCTGTAAGGGATACAGAAGAGCGGGTAAAAGCTAAAATAATTTCAAAAGCAAAAGGGGGAAAGCTCAGCCTAGCAAGTTTTGAGACGTCCATAGACACTAATCCCGATTGTGTGATAATGGCCCAGTGATACACAAAGAAGGGCCCAGATGCAGGCACTATCTGACTTTTTTAAACATGTATTTGTGTGCAAGTCCGCCCATGTGCCACAGCACACAGGACACCATGAAGAAGTTAGTTCTCTGTTTCTACCATGTAGTTCCCAGGGACAGAACTCAGGTCATCATGGTTGGCAGCAAGCGCCTGTACCTACTGGACCCTCTTGCTGGCCCGTCCACTGACTTTTGATGAAGATGTAAGGACAGCTGGATGGAGGAGAGAGAGAGACTGCCTATGGATGGCACGACAGTACCCAGATCTCCCCAGCCAGGGAGCACCCCCATCAGAACTGAGTGTGCGTCTAGTTTCATTGATTACACAAAATATCAATTCAAAATAGAAAATTCAAAAGGCTAAATCTTTTTTAAAAAAATAAATAGGAGAAAATCTTTGGGATCTAAGCCCAGGCAAGTACTGGTTAAGTTTGAAATACCAAGCATAATACATTAAGGAAAAATGGATAAATTGGACTTCATGTTAAACAACAACAAAAATGATCTGTGAAGACTCTGTTAGAAGAATGGACACTATCCTTCCATGATGAATGCCTGGCAATATGGCACATTGGGACCGTGGAGTACTACTCAGCAATAAAAAGGAACAAAGTAGTGATGCTTGAGCGGCATGTGCCAGGTTCACATAGAAGTGGTACCCAGATCACAGCTTCTATTCACGGGTTCATTTTTGAGCCACTGGCTCAAGCCCGTTTTTCTTCTGAAAGTAGCTTGGACTTCCCTGGCTTCTCAGGGTGATGCCAGTTTTCTTGCTGTACCCTCACTTTGATCCCCAGTTACAGGTCTGGAGAGATGGCTCAGTGGTTAAAAGCACTTTCTGCTCCTCCAGAGGACCTGAGTTTGGTTCCCAGCACCTGCGTCAAGCAGCTCACAGAACTGCCTGTAACTCCAGCTCCAGAGGATCTAACACTGTCTTCTAGCCTCTGCCAACATTAGCACACACTTGCACTCAGACACACACACACACACACATACACACACACACACACACACACACACAGAGAGACAGAGACACACACAGAGAGACAGACAGAGAGAGGGAGAGGGAGAGAGAGAGAGAGAGAGAGAGAGAGAGAGAAATGAAAATAAATTAAATCTTTTAAAAAAAAAACCTCTCCATCTACAATGCTTGTGATTAACATACAGTAGCAACTGAAATGATTCGGACATGGCCCCGCCCCCACTTCTAGAAATGCATGGTCCCTGCCGACTGGTCAGTTTCCAGAGCTCCTATGCTTTTAGTGGGGCTGCAAGAGCAAAGAGAAATCTGTGAGAACAGGCTAGACTGTGAGCCGGGGTGGGGGTGGTTGCCCCTTTGCGAGATAACAAGATGAACTTGTGTTTATGGTTCTTCCACCAGGAAGCCAAAAAGGCCAGAGTGGAGTAGTAGTAACCACTGTAACTAGAGTTGTTCTGGTCCTGCCTGGCCTAGAGTCAGGACAAATCTCTCTCACCCGCCAGTCCCCCAGTCGCTCAGACTCAACCGAGTAAACACACAGAGACTTATATTGCTTACAAACTGTATGGCCGCAGCAGGCTTCTTGTTATCTAGTTCTTATATCTCAAATTAACCCGTGTCTATAAATCTATACCTTGCCACATGGCTTGTGGCTTACCGGTACCTTACATCTCACTTTTCATGGCAGCGACTGGCAGCATCTCTCTGGCTCAGCCTTCCGCTTCCCAGAATTCTCCTCCTTGTAGCTACAAACCACAGTTTGGGGTTCTCTGCCAGAGCGGTACTGAGTCAAGGTTGCCCACAGGCAGATGGACACAGGGGTCTGGGACAGCCACAGTGACAGAATGAATGGATCCTGGCTTGCCCATGAAGCCCCTCTGCGCTCTCTAGAGGGGAGAGGAATATCCATCCCCGGCTTCACACCCTAATAACAGTGCCTCTTAGCCACATCTAGTTCAGTCCACTGGGGACCATCCAAAGGCTCCTCAACCCTGTCAGCACAGTGCAGGGGTCACCCCTGTCCTCCCACTGCTGCCCTCTGGCTGTTGTAAGCCTTGTGTTCCACTCCCCGCCCCCACCCCCACCCCGTTCCTTCTCCCCCCTTACCCCTTCCCCTCCTTTTTTAATTTTTTTCCCAGCACGTTTTTTTATTCCCGTCATTTTCTCTTCTCTCTTTTCCCATCTCTTTTCTGTTCCATCTCTTTCCACCTCTCTCTTCTCCTTCCCCCTGCCCCACATTCCTTTCCCTCTGCTTCTGCTTCCCTCTCTCCCTCTCTCTCTAGACACTCACACTCCCAAACATGAATTTTTAAGAACCAGGAACTCAGAGACTCACCGAAAGTGCCCTGGTATACTGGCGTCAGCAGGCCTCCTCGGCCGCCCGCGGTGGGTGATGGATTACAGAAATACATTAAGGGGCTGTCCCGCTGACAGCAAGCTAAGGTAATATGTCAAGGTACCAGCCCTGGGATGATAAACATCGCTCATAGATCAGAACACCATCGCTCTGATTACACTCCGGCACCATGTGTCAGGGTGCCGCAGGGGCGTGATGGACGGCAGAGATCTGCCACCATGCTGATGGCCCGTTCCCAGAACAACACTCACATCCAGGCTTTGATTGAGAGGTAGGGCCCAGGTTCCTCCCGAGATGCACATGCAGCAAAAGTGGATTCTTTCCTTGCTGCCGTGGGAAGAAGTCAGTCTATACTTGGAGACTAGAGCTTCAAGGTTAAGACACAGGAATCAGGCAGACCTGGTTTCTGAGCCTGGCTCCTATACTTGAGTAAGCTGTGTGAGTGAATGTGGGGCAAATTTTCCTCCTTCCTATTGTTCTTCATACAAAGTGGGAATGACAACCTGGTCTCCCAGCCTTAAACTGAGCCCTGGAGACCAGGGGGATGACTCGGTGGTTAAAAGTTCTTGCTGCACAAGCCTGAGGATCTGAGTTTGAATCTTCAGGAGCCACATAAAAGCTGGAGACAGCAGTGCACACATCTGTAATCTCAGTTCTCCCCACTGGAAGATGGGAGGCTCTGGGGCCAGCTAGCCTGGTGTCCCCAGCAGTGAAAAGGCTGTCTCACACAGGGTGAAGACTTACACGTGAACGTCATCTCTGACCTCTACACATGTACTATGGTACCTGTGCACCTGCTCTCACATGCAAGAACATGAATACACACACACACACACACACACACACACACAACACATATACAACACACATACAAAAAACAATAAATACAAATATAAAGTGGTTTGCACTGTTAGGGCCTGTGGAGGTTTGAAAGAAAATGGCTTTCAAGCAAAGGGAGTGGCACTATTAGGAGGTGTGGCTTTGTGTGAGTGGTTGTGGCCTTGTTGGAAGAAATGTGTCACGGTGGAGGCTCATATATATGCTCAAGCCACACCCAGTGTCCCAGACCACTTCCTGTTGCCCACATAAGCTCTCAGCTACTTCTCTAGCACCATGTCTGCTTACACGCCACCATGTCGCACTAAACCTCTGAAAGTATAAGCCACCCCCATTAAATGTTTTCCTGTCTAAGAGTTGCCGTGATAATGGTGTCTCTTCACAGCAATAGAAACCCTAAGACAGGGCCCCACCTTGACTTTCCTGGTGTGTACACAGAAGAGCAGGCAAGCTCAGCCGCCCTTCACTGGCTGCTGCAGAAGACAGGGATGCCTCTGGCCCTTCCCCTGCCTCCTCCCATCATATTTGCCTTTAGTTCTCTCCTTCCCTCTCTGATGGCTCTAAGTTGGTTGAAGGAGAGCCTGAGAACACCATCTCAAGCCAGCCACCCCAGCCTGTCTTGTAGGCAGTCGGCCCGTCTATAATCTACGGACTATAAGGATAAGTCTATCACAAGACTTATCCTTCCTTCATTCAACAGACCCCGAACACCCACTAGAGGTCAGCCCCTGCCTTGGATGCAGGCCATCTGAAGTTGACAGATGGAAGGACGGATTCACCTGCTGTGTTTACTCCATCTTTCCATCTATCCGTGTGCAAGAATTTTGCTGGAGGGCCCTCCCTGTGAACCCAATCCTGGCTGAAACTGCCTATGACATGACTGAGAATCTTAAATATGAGATTAAAACTGAATCAGGTTAGGAAACTCTTAAAGGGCCGTCGTCATCACTATCATCAGTATTAACAACTGGACAACTGAGGGGCTTGGGATATGGTTCAGTAGATAGAGTGCTTGACTAGTATGCATGGAGCTCTAGGTTCAAGCCCCTGTGCTTCATAAATCAGGTGTGGTGGCACATACTTAGGCTACATGAGACACTATTTTAAAAAAAACTTGAAAATTGAAAATAAAGCCATATTCCTATTTTACTCTGTATGTCTTTGACTAACAGTAAAATAGTTTCTCAGGTTGACCATTTGTGTGTTTTACTTCATTAATGTTCTTTGCTAGTGTTTCTGCTGGGTTGTCAGCTGTTTGTAATATTTTCCTTTTTTGTAATATTTGTAATGTGTAATCTTAACATATTAAGACTGGCAACTTTTGCTCTATCCATGGGCAAATTTTTTGTGGCTCCTTTCTTAGAAATGTGTGTTCCAAGGTTTTGTCCTGCTGACAATTTCCCATCTGATTCCTTGACTTGCCCTTAAACAGGTCATGCTCACTCTAAGATCACTTAGCTGCTGTTGTTTTTAGCTGTTGCTAATGGATTCCTTGTGCTTGATGCTGAAGTCTGTCTGGAATTAGAGACAAGGATCTGTGCCAATAATCTCACAAGTAGTCAAAATCTCAGTAGTTTAATCCGGTTCTTCCTCTTGATGTGAAACCTTCTCTTTATCTGTGTTAGGTTCTCAGCCTGAGGAAGACTGGGCTTTTAAACCCAGTGATATCTCATCGACTCCTAATGCTTCTTGAGTCTTGAGCTCCGACCATGAGTTTCGTAGCTGTAAAATACACTGTAACGTCTATTAGAGGAACTCCTATCTCCACACTCTTTCAGAAATCTCTTGACTATTTTTAGCCTGTTTCTCTTGCAGATACACATTAGAGAGTTGTTTGTTGAGTGACCAAAAGTTTCCAGTGAGATTTAATTTGATTCCTTTTCTAGATCTCCATATTAATTCAGGGTCCTTTCCCCCCAGCTAGGAGTATGTTGTACCTCTGCATGTTTTCAAACCATTTCTTACACAAAATGATGAAGTTTTGTGGTTTTCTTCGTGAAAGTCCCATACAGTCCTCATGAGAGACAAGAGTCCCCCGGGGGTGGGTCCCAGTTTTCCTTGCTTTTATCTCCAGTCTGATTGGTGTGGGTATGTAGGAAAGTTCTCAGTTTTTACACACTAACTTCATGGGGGGGGAATATTTGCTAACGTCCCTAATGACTAGTCATAAGGTGCTGGGGACATAGTTTGAATGGTAGAGTGTTTGCCTAGCACATACTAAGCTCTGGGCTCAATCTCCACCATAAAACCAGGCATGGCAGCGCATGTTACCCCAGCAGTAACAGAATGTCAGGGTTAGCCTGGGCTACCACAAGACCCTGGAAAGAAGAAGAGAGGAGAGGGAAGGAAAGAAAAAAGAAAGTAAACAGGTAAGAAGAAGAAGATGAGAAAAAGAATGAGAGGAGGAGGAGGAGGAAGAGGAGAAAAGAGATTATTAATAACAAAATCAGCCAAGTGAAAGCCAGGCTATGTTCTCATGAACTTGGTCCTTCCTCGCTGCAGGAGTCACAGGGGTGCCCGACGCAGGGCAGTTAGTCCGCAGGGTACATGTGAGAGAACAGACAGCAGCGATGCAGAACCATAGCAACAGAGCAGACACGTGCAGCGGAGCCCCTGCGAGCACGTGACTTTGTGAAGAGGAAACCGTCCAGGCAGAAATTCTTGGCCGCTTCATGTGTGGGAGGGTTGAGTGGATGCTCTGGCCATGACAAGCTATCTTAAGACCGTCCACATCGAGGATTCTGGAGTCACACATCCCTTTCAGAACCGCTCTGTGGTGAAGCTGAGCCATACGGGGCCCTAAGCATTGGCTGCCGTACAATATCTGTCACACATTCCAATTCTTCTTTTCCAGCTATGTGTTCTAGATAGGATCGAAAGCCACTGATGCTTCTTTTTCTTTTCAATAGCCAAGGTGCCTTTCATTGACTCTCACTTTATGAAAGTTTAAATTGGCCAGAAGTTCCAAAAATGTTTTAAAATACATTGTTGATAGAGATATCTTGTCTTATTCCTATTTCAAGATAATGGTAATTTTTTTAAAAATCAATTTCCTTATCTCAAGTTTTTTGAGAGATTGGGGTGGAGACGGAAGGGAAGAAAGGAGGGAGGGAGGGAAGGAGGGAGGGAGGGAAGGAGGGAGGGAGGGAGAGAGGGAGGAAATGAGGGAAAGGGAGGAAGAGTTGCTTTTCTCAGAATCAGGTCTTCAGGTCACTTCAAGGGGAAGGTAGAGATGTTTCCATGACAACTGTTATCCTCACTACCCAGGATTCCACGACAGATTCTGACCCATGCAGCAACAGTGTTGTGGTAACACTTGGCTGACTGGGGGTGTCAGGGCTTAAGAAGGCCCCAGCAGCTGCTGTGCGGACCCCTGGAGAAGCCAGAACAGCCAACATTCTTCTAAGGAAGCAGGAGGCGGATGCTCTGTGCTGTGATAATTCCCAGATTTTTATTCCAAGTTTTGGTGTTGTACTCTTGTTATTGTTTTTGCTTTGTTTGGAGGTTGTTGTTTGGTTTTTTATTTTATGTATACAAATATTTTGCCTGCTTGTATGTCTGTGCACCACATGCATGCAGCACCTGAGGAGACCAGAAAGTGTTGGGAGTCAAACACAGGTCCTCTGGGAGAGCAGCCAATACCCTTAAATGATGAACCATCTCTCCAGTCTCTTGGTTTTGTTTCTAAAACAAGGTCTCAATAAATAGGTTAGGCTAACTTCAAATTCACTATATAGTCAAGATGACCTGGGATTCCTGATCCTCCTCCATCAGCTTCTCAAGTACTAGAATTATAGGCACGCATCATCATGCCCAGCTATCCCAAGCACTTTTTAAAAGAAATAGCCAAAGTCCTATGGAGGATTAAGAACGCAGCCCTGCCACAGGAGGGTGGTGATGGTGCCTCATCATTTACTACAGACTTACAAAGAAGGAGAATGGAGAGTCCTAAGCCTTCTCAAACAAGAAAGGATCAATGTCTAAGCGCTGAAAAGATGGGAATGTAGCTTGGTTGGTAGAAGGCTTTTCTGGTCTCTCAGTTACTAATCTATTACTACGAAGAGACCTCATGACCAAGGCAACCCTTATAAAAAGGAGCATTTAATTGAGGACTTGCTTACAGTTTCAGTGTGCATGTTCATTATCATCATGGTGGGAAGCAGATAGGCATGGTGTTGGAGCAGTGGTTGAGGGCTTTACATCCTGATCCAAAGGCAGCAGACAGATAGTGGGCCTGTTATGGGTTTTTGAAACCTCGAAGTGATACACCTCCTCCAACAAGAACACATTTACCCCAACAAGGCCACACATCCAAATTCTCCCCAAACAGTTTATCAACTGAGGACTAGGCATGCACACATATGAGCCTATGGGGCTCATCCTCATTCAAACCACCACCCGTAGCACACACAAAGCCCTGAGTTCGACCCCAAGTACCCATAAACTGGACATGGTGGCACATACCTGTAATCCCAGCACTTGGGAGATAAAGACAGGAGGATCAAAATCTCAAGATCATCTTTGGCTACATGGAGAGTACTAGGCTAGCTCAGGCTACATGGAGAGTACGAGGCTAGCCCAGGATACATGAGACCCTTTCTCAAAGGGGAAGGTTGTGTGGTTAGAAATGCTCATAGCTCCAGTGTGATCATCACCAGTATCAAATCTTACAGCTTACCCCGCATGCACGCCCAAGCATCAGGAGTCAAGGAAAATAAAGTTCTAAAGGAAGGCTGACTGACCTCCTCTTTTCTGTCTCCTTTCCCTGACCTCTTCCTCTTCATTCCCTCGCCTTCCTTTTCTCTCTCTCCTGCTCTCTCCCTCTCTCCTCCCCATCTGGCTTAAGTCCCATCACTACTTCTCTCCTCCCTTCTCTTCCCCTTTCACCTGCTTTCTCTCCTCCCTTCTCTCCCCTTTCACTCATTTCATGGCTCACATTCCCTCTCCCGTTCCTCTAACAACAGAAAAAGGAGACAGAGGGAGAAGGGTGCCAGTGCCGCCGGCCAAAGGAGCCCCAGCTGCCCCGGGAGCCGATGGACTGTCCCATCCCACCAGTCCAGGGTCTTGTCAACACTGGAAGTAGTTAGTTGCCAACCGCCGCTGCCCCACCCACTTCAGGCTCACCTGGCACATAGCCAGTGGAGGGCAGAAGGGCTCGAGGCTGGTTCTTCCACAGCCTGAGCCTTGCTTGCACGCTTGCTACCCACCCTCCCCACCACACACATCCCCTTCCTTTTCATCTCACAACAACGACAACTACTTCTCCTCCTCCTTTAGTTTTTACTTTTTCCCCCAACTCCTTAAGCTGATTCAAGTCCCTCTTCTCCCAAGAAGTCTTCCCTGAACACTCAAGTTATCCACCCTCCCCTTCTCTATGCTCCTATGGAGCTAAGGGGTCCTGACGCTGCAGGAAACCTGAAGCCTCCCTGACATACATGAGGCTGTGTGGTGACCAATGCCCATCAGCCTTGACCTGTAAAAACGAATTAAACTGTACCTGCTCTGCCTGAGAAATTGGGTTTCTACACCACTTTGCGTTGCTCCTAAACTGGAGTCTGAGTTCTCAGTGCTGGGAATCACATCTTAACACCTTCTGCACTCCCTAAAATGCCACCATTGGCTGAGCACACAGTAATCGTTCTGCAAAGCTTGGATGGATAGGTGTGGGTGAATGGAAGGATAAATGGATGGATGGGTGATTAAGTAAACAGAGCAAGCATAGACACAATAGTGGCTCACAAAATGGTGAATAAATGAAAGGGGAATGTATCCTAATGCTGCTGTTTCAACAACCAAGGTTGGGGAAGGACACTCGTCTGCCCTTGGGTTTTCCTTTGGAGTAACAGAGAACTCTGATGTGGGCTGAGCATGCATCTGGAGGTGAGGAGGATTTGGAATGGGAAGCACAAATCACTGTGTTTAACCTTCAGACCTTCATGCCTCTTATATGCCATAGCTATGGTCCCTGGCATGCCTTTTTCTTGGTATTGTGGGTGGTCAAATGAGATCATGGACATACAAATGTTGGGCAAACTCTACGGTCTGCACATAGACCTTACTGTTGCATTTATTCCTGTTATGAGGATGAAGGAAGTCAATGGTGGGTCAGACTCATGCTAGTAGGGCTGAGGTCTCCCCAGCAAACTTCAGAGCCTGCATCTAACCCTGGTGTCTCCTGTGTCCTGCCTGGTTGCTCTGAGGAGCCACTAAAGGAAGAGCCCTCTGAAGAGTAACAAGAGACAAGACAGAGACTTCATACACAAGCTACCACCCACAGTGGAAATAGTGGGTGCCCACCTGGACCCAGTCCTCTGTACTCTCCCACACCCCTTTCGGACCTGTGGAACCTTCCACACCTGTGATCTGCTGAAGCATACACTTATGTGTGGTTCCAAAACAGGGTGCTGGGCAGAGGAAATGGAAACCTTGCACCCTGATTCACACTTACCAGTACCCAGAAAGTCCCCCAAAACACCCAACATCATGGGGACCCACCCACTGGCCCAGCTGCCCCAGGTGCCTGGTGATGGATATCTGTGGTCGTTTGCTCATATGGCCACAGAGAAGGCATGGACATGTAAAAGCCCAGCTCACTACAGATGTGTAAAAGGCCAGTTCACTACAGCCATGTAAAAGCCCAGCTCACTACAGATGTGTAAAAGGCCAGTTCACTACAGCCATGTAAAAGCCCAGCTCACTACAGATGTGTAAAATCCCAGCTCACTACAGCCATGTAAAAGCCCAGCTCACTACAGCCATGTAAAAGCCCAGCTCACTACAGATGTGTAAAATCCCAGCTCACTACAGATGTGTAAAAGCCCAGCTCACTATGGCCCTGAACTAGGGCACGGATCCCACATGCTAGCTAGATCGGAAGCACTGGTGTACTTCCTAGGCAATGTCTTTCTTTGATCCGAAGCTCCACGAAGCACACATAAGCCTAACTGACCCTGGTAAAGCAGTGTGAAGAACCCTGGTTCCCCCTCACACATAGAGTCACATGTGCACTGAAATACGTCTACAAATTATTCCAAACATCCCAAAACAGATCTGTTTGAAGTCCCAAAAGAAACAACTCCCATCCACTCTCAGGATAGGAACGGTGGATGTGGAGCTAAAATCCAGGATCCTACTGACAGGAGACCCATGCCGAGGCAGAACCCTCTTGAGGATTAGGGGCTGAGTCATTGAGTGTGGTGGAGAAGCACCTGTGCCCTGTGCGTGTCATGGGGTGGTCCATGTGGACATTGTGTCAAACCCCAAAGCCTTGCTCCTGATCACTGCACTTGTAAGAAGGCCTTGGAAACCCACGGTTCTTAATGAAATCAGCTGAGCAGCAGGAGGGCCGATGTCAGAGCCAGAACCCTCTATCCGGATTTTCCACGGCCGCTCACCTGCCAACGGCTGGTTGGGCCAACGGCTGATGTCAGCTTGACTCGTGGTCTCGGGATCACTTCCAGACTCAGCACTCCCTCATACAGGCAAATGAGGCAAGACTTCATTGCCCACAGCTAGTACAAGGGTCCCTCTAAGGAGGAGATGGGCTCTCTCTGGAACAGTGCCTTCTGGAGGAGATGGCAGGGTCTGAAAGCATATGGTGAGTGCCAGAGCCAAGGCTGTGGAGCCAAGGCCAACCTGCTCTGCAGGGCACGGGGAAAGGAAGAAGAGGCTGTTTGACAAGGAAAAGAGGAGAAAGAACCAGAGAAGGGATGAGCTGGGGATCAGTTAGGACATACAGAGCTACCCAAGGAAAAGCAAGAGAGATGGCGTGACCAAGGGTAGGGACGCCTAATGGGGACTTTGTGCTGTAGTAATGTAAGACCTCGCCCACTCCCACCTCACCCTGCCCCACATTGTATCTTCAAGGAAATCTGTCTCGCCCAGCAATCCTGGGCCAGCAGATGGATCTGTGGAAAAGGAGAGGAAGCTGAACTCCCCATCTGGTCCATCTGAGAGGATGAAGACAGTGCATGAAAACCCAAGAGCCTGAGGCTGTAGAAGCCAGCAGCATGTGGAGCCCCCAGAGAGCCCCAGAGAGTCCCAGTAAGTGTGGGGTCCTAGGTCCTCCACTGAGGAGAAACTCCAGGGTCTAAGGCAATCTCACCTGGATCTCAAAGGACAGGGGACACTCTAAATGACATATTGATCATTAGAATTCAGTGATTTTTTAATCCTATGAAATATGTATATATTTTTAAAAGAATGTGGAGGTTGACAGTCATTACATTTTAGGGTGCTGAGCACGACCTTGGGAACTCATTAAAGGTTCAGAGCCCAAATGCCACAGATTCTAAGTCAGTGGGACTCTGGCAGACATTGGGATGAGGTAGTGACATGGGTCTAGCCATCAGTTAGCTTAATAAGGGCTGGGGACCTGACCCTGTAGGTAAAATACTCTGCAATACAAATACTGGGACCCGAGTTCAAGCCCAGAATCCCACAAAAAAGCCAGGCACAGTGGCACACACTTGTGATGTTAGTGCTTGGGAGGTAGAGGCAGGTTGGTCTCTGTGAGTTAAGGGCTGACCTGGTCTATGTAGCAACTTCTAGGCCAGCCAGGGTTAGATAACAAGACCTTGCATTTAGAAGATGAAGGGGAGGAGGAGGAGGAAGAGGAGAGACAGTCTGAGCACAACTGTAGAAGCAAAAGGCTGAGGAGCCTGTCAGCTGGCTCCAAGAATTCATCCTGGTTAGGAGGCTCCGGGTTTGGTGAAGGGCTGGGGATGCACAGGTGAATATGGAGTCTCTGCTCTCAATGGCTAATGTCTGTCATAATTCTAGAAAGTGCATATGGAAGATGATGCCTTTTGACATGGCGGGCCACCAGTGCAGGGCACAGGGCACAAGTCATGGAGCAGGAAGTGAGTCTGGCACGGCTTGGCCTCAGCACCTGAGAGGAGACTGAAGTTGGAGAGACCACCCCTGGGTTCAGGATGAAAGTCCCTGGGCAATGACTGGGAAGCTAGGGCCTGAGTGACAACAGCCAGAGACAGTCAGCAGGGATAGCCTCCTCGAAAACATTTGACTCTAAGCTTCAAAGATGGGTCGCATATGCACATATAGCTACCCCGATCCATCGAAGAATAACATTAATCAAATCAGAAGAGGAATGAAGAAGTCACTTCAACATCTCGTCCCCTCCCCCTGTCTGTGTATGCCTGCATGCATGTGTGTGCACATGTTTGTGTGGGTGTGCCCATGTATGTGTACATGCCTGTGGCCAGAGGTTGCTGTCAAATGGTTTCTTCAATTATTCTCCACCTTGTTTTTTAAATGATACTGTAATTCTTTGGGAACTGCATACAACGTGTCTCTGTCATAGTCGCTTACCCTGCTCCAACTCCTCCTAAATACACACTCATCTCTCTACCCATTCAACACTGAGAGATATTTTTTCCCCACATCCAGTCCAGTTTGTGTTACTCAACTAATTTTGGGAGTGGGAATCTGCCCTGGACTGTGGTGGACATACCAAGGGACACCCATCAAAGAAAACTAATTTTCTCTCTACCAGAAGCCATCAAATGTCCATAGCTTCTCAGATGGTGGTGGGATTTCAGACCCACCTCCTCACTCCAGGCTGGGATTTTGTCCATCTTTAGCTTGTGTGGGTCTTTCACGTGCTGTCCCAATTACTGGGAGTTCATGTGTGCAGCTGCCCTGCTGTGTCCTGAATCCAGTTTCAGTGATGTCATCTGTCACCTCTTAGAATCTTCCCAGTTCCTCTTCCACAAAGACCCTTGAGCCTGGGAGGGAGGGATATGAATGTCCCGTTAGAACCGAGCACTCCAGTCTCTTATCCTCTGCTTGGTGGCCAGGTGAGGGTCTCTGTGTCAACTGCCATCGACTGCCATCGACTGCAAGGAGAAGCTTCTGATGAGAGTTGAGGTACACGTCCATCTGGAGTTCAGGACAGGCTGTTCACAGTGACAACCCCCTTATTTTTCATACCCTCGCTGATCCTGGAGCTCATCGATGAAGCTAAATTGGCTAGACAGTAAGTTCCAAAGGTCTTCCTGTAAGCAGCCTAGAGCCGGGAAAACACGTGTTTTTACGTGGGTGCTGGAATCCAAACTCAGGTCCTCAAGCTTGCACAGCAGGTGCTTTACGCCCTGAGCCATCTCCCCAGCCCACACTCCACTTCTTGAAAGCTTAGTTTTCTGTCAAGTGGAAATGCTGTCCTTTCCACCAGGCCTGTGTGTGACAAGAAGTCATCATTTCTGTGGGAACCCCAGTACCGAGGGGATGTTCCAACAGTGCCCGCTGTGTGAGGTAGCTGCCCACAGAGTCTCAGATCCTAACTGACGAGCATTCTGGAGCCCACAGCCTGACGGCAGGACCTTCTGTACCTGCCGGACACACCTCTGCCTCCCTGGAGAGGTCACTGAGTCTGATGTTTGCATACATTGTGTCTTCAGATACCTCGGCACACTTGGTTACACTGTGTCTTCAGATTCCAAGTGACAACCCTCGGGAAGACCATGCCTGGCTGGAATTCACCAGAAGAAACAATAGAAATGTTTCCAGGAAGACGTGGACAGCAGCCTGGGGAGAGATTACAGAGAATGTTGCTGGGAAAAGAGGATGTGGCCCAAACTTCTCCTCAGGAGATCATCACCTACTGAATTTCAGGAAGTTCTTAAGCCACCACCTTGGTGCCTGTCCCTCCTCTACCCCTGAGGACTTAACTAATTTTTGTGCTTTTCTTTCTCTTTTACTCTATCTCAGGGCCAGCCCTGGGGTCCACAAGCCTCCCTTGTTACTTCACCCAGAATCTAGGAAGCGTACACCATGGCCGCTCCAGGCTGCCTATGTGAGGTAAGGCTGTAAAGAGCCCAGACCTCAGTTCTGGGCAGGCTGGGAGATGATGTCTGAATTTAGCATCTCCTCTTCCCGCAACAGTTCTGATTCATATTCACATATAAGCTGGGAAATGAGAGATTCTGCATTCAAGGTAGAAACTAACGTGACCACCATAACTCTCCAAGCACAGCTGCAGTTTCTTTTGAAATGTGACCAGGACAATAGGAGATCTTCCCTCTCTTTTGCCAAACAGAGATCAGAATGACCTGGAAGCTTCCTGGGATAGGAGAATGTCTGTTTGCTGAGGGAATCTACATTCAGGCATCAGTTCGGGATCTCAGGATGGAGACCCTTCAGTCTGCAAGACCCCGTCACAGGAAGGGTGGGACCTTGTCGTCTTCCCATCAAGAAAAGGAAATCCCAAGAGTATCTATATCTTAGTTAGGCTTGTGTCACTGGATGAAACACCATGACCGAAAGCGATATGGGGAAAGGGTTTATTTCAGCTTACAGTTGTAGTCCATCATGAAGAAAATCAGGACAGGAGCTGGAGGCAGGAGCTGAAGCAGAGGCCATGAAGGAGTGCTACTTATTGGCTTGCTCTTCATGGCTTGCTCACCCTGCTTTCTTATCCAATCCAGGGATGGCACCATCCACAGTGAGTTGGGCCCTCCTGTCTCAATCATCAATGAAGAAAATGGCCCACAGGCTTGCCTACAGGCCAGTCTGGTGTGGGCATTTTCTCCGCTGAGGTTCAGCATCCCAGACAACTCCATGTCAATCTGACTAAAACAATGAGGACAACAGATAACTTGCCCAAGGACGCACCAAACCTCTACTTAGGCCGCCTCTGTTCAAAGGCAGACAGGGTTCCTAGCCTTCTTTCTGTGATTTAGAGTTTCCTAAATAGAATCCAGGCTTCCACCTGAGACTGTATTGCTTCTCAGGTCTCCCAGGTATCAGCCCTCAGCGATCAATAACACTGAATTAAAACTAGAGATGGAAAACCAGAATTTGTTTTCAAGACACCCATGGAGGAGCAAGCGCTAAAATCAATCATCAGTACTGAAGAAATTTTAAATGTTTTCAATTAAAGGTTAACAAAGTCGTGTGCCAACACCAAGTACCTGCTCAGACCTGGTGCCCAGAACATTGCAAGATTCCCATGAAGAGCCTGGGAGGTGGCTCCTGGCTAGAGTCCTCGATACATGTGGCAGTCAGTCCCAATTGTCAGCTTGATGTGACCTAGGATAACCTGAGAGATGGATCTCTGGGAATGCGAACTCAATACATTTCCTATCAGACCTGGCTGGGGGGGGTGGGGGTGCTGTGCTGGGTCTTGAAGGATTGAGTCAGACTAATTCAGGCGGAGGATCAGAAACAAACTCTCATGGAGAACATGATGCCACCCTGCAGAGGCACAGAGGTAGGGTCCTGTTCCAGGGGGCAAGAGCTACTGCGCTCCAAAGGGAGCTTTGGTATATCAGAGACCAAGGGGAAAGCTGAGGCCAGGCCGCTGGCCTTGGTCACCAGGTAAATAGAACGAGCAACAGATAGACCTGAATCAGCTGGGGCCATGCACTGTTTCAAGGGCCATGGGGTCCTGGGGGCCCAAGGGTGCAGTTCCTATAGAATCAGGTATGGCTGCCACATAGGCAAAGGACTTATTTATCATTCACTCGTTTATTTATAGTTTTTGAAACAGCCTCAAGTAGCTGAGGCTGGCCTTGAACTCCCAATCTTCAAGCCCCACTTTCCAAGGGCTGAAATTGCAGGTATGCACCTCCGCATCAAGTGTATTTAGTGCTGGGGATGCCAGATAAGCTCTCTGCATTGCACCTGGCAAAGGGCTTTTAATATCCGTGGCACCCCAGAGGCGAAGCAAAACTGCCCTTTGGTAGTCAACTGAAGGCTGCACAAGAGAGCACACTGGGAACAGAACCAGCCTGCACACACACTCGGTTTCTTCTAAATGAAAATATTTCTGTTTTTTCACACAAACACACTCAAAAATTAAGTAGGCGTTTTCTAAATTCGAGAACTTGGCAATTTTAATGCTATGGTTTTTGCCGAATATTAAATATTTGCTTACCTAAACAGCTCAAACAGCTCTCGAATTGGACACCGGGTGTCTGCATGTTTCCTAGCTATTTCTTTATTAAATGGGATTAAGTGAGCCAGTATGGTGATACATACTTGTAGCTCCAGCACTTGAGAACCTGCGACAGGAGAACTTCTAATTTGAGGCCAGCCTAGGCTACACAGTCAGTTCCAGAACAGCTCAGACTACAAAGTAAGACTGTCTCCAAGAACAACAAAAGAAAATGGCTGGGCGAATTGAAGTGATATATTTTTGGTTTGGTTTGTGATGTGAAAGTATAAGTTTAAATGAAATCTGTTAAATGCTTCAGTTCACAAACACTTCTGGGTGGGGATAGCAGTTGGAATAAAGTTTGCTTTAAAAAAAAAAGTCCAAATAAATAAGAGAGTACTTCAACAGAATTCGACTCCAACTTCTATTAGAGTCACATGAGCTGAATAGTCACACTAACAGTGACTGCTTCTGCCTGATGGACAAGAATATTCAAATCCTACCACTTTGCACTTTATTGGCTAAGCAAACTTGAGGACATGTTACATGGTACCCAGTGTAGGAATCTCACAGTGTAACTGTACTTGTCAATTTTCTCCCTGCATAATTCACATTTCCTCTATTTAAGAAAAAAACACATTTCTAATACACATTTCCCACCAGATGCCACTTGAACAGAGTG
Source organism: Peromyscus nudipes (assembly GCA_902168325.1). Taxonomy (NCBI): domain Eukaryota; kingdom Metazoa; phylum Chordata; class Mammalia; order Rodentia; family Cricetidae; genus Peromyscus; species Peromyscus nudipes. The sequence goes on along the minus strand of CABHPH010146015.1, from coordinate 16,516 downwards.
TGGCCTGCTTGAGAGCTCTACTCAGTGAGATTGGGGCTATCCTCCTGTAGCTCCTGGGACAGCATGCCGACCTCTACAACCCTGTGGAGCCAGGAGTCCGTGGGCACCGTGGATGGCATTGGCAAAGATGGAGCTGCCGGGGAGGCTGTGGTTCCCGTCTGTGAAGGGACAAAGGATTTCTTATTAGAACCATGCTTTTTACATACAGAATTATGCTGGTATCTTAAAACACAGGAAGAAATCCCAACTCTAGTCTCTGATTAATATCACCTTAGCCTGAAATCACGCCAAGACACCATGAGAACAACAACAAAAGGGGATTTTCACGTTTGCTCCCACCTGTCCATTTCCTGGTTGCTGGGATGGCGGCGATTTGACTTTCAGCAGATTTTTTAGGAAGGATTTTATGTTATAGATTTTTTTTCCTTGCAGCTCATTGATAATATTAATTACCTAAGCAGATCTAAGATTTCAAAATACAGAGAAATTCCCAACTTGCTTGCATTTTTACCTACCATTTTAATTAGTTCAAGTGGTTGAAAGAGCCTCTTCCAAGAAAGAACCCAGAGAAGGTGAAGAGGAATTACTTCCATGATGCAGGCCAATGAGATGGCTGGATGGAGAAAGGTGCTTGCTGCCAAGCCTCATGGCCTAAATTCAATCCTGGGAATCCTCATGGCAGAAGGTGAAAACCAACTCCTGCAAGTGGTTTTCTTTCTGTCTCTCTCTCCCTTCTTTCTTCTCCTCTCATCTTTCACACACACACACACACACACACACACACACACACACACTCACTCACTCACTCACTTCCAATCATCTGTTAGAACCATTACCAGTGAAATGACTGCCTGAAAGTTTTTCTGAGGAATCCTATCTGTTCATTTTAATTTTTTGACAATTCCTGCTCCTGTATCCCAAGAAGAACACTTTCCTCCAAATGAAAACCTATTAAAAACTATTTAAGGAACTCTGTGACAACAGCATTGAACAGAATTAACACCATGTATTGCAGAAACAAGTCAGCAGAAGCCGTGAAACTTATCGACGGCTTCGCCAGTGTCGGGCCACAGTGGAGACGTCTGGAGTTTGCTTCTGATTCTCAAGTTCCCCTCCACTGCCTGAGAGACACCCGGGATGGGTGTGCTCTAGAGAATTAAAGGGTTGAAGTTTGTCTAAGTTGCTGTTTCTGTGTGTCAGAAGAAGACGCACCTAACCAACGCACTTCCCTGATCCATTGTAAACGGAGAGCGCATCACACGACACAGCGACTCCGGGCTGAGGAGATGGTTCTGTCAGTCAAATGCCGGCCTGGTGGAGTGGCCACCTTGCAAGCATGAGGGCCTGAGTCCAAACCCCGGAACCCAAGCAAAAAAGGTGGGCAGAGTGGTGCTAAAAAAATAAAAGTAAGTTTTTAAAAGGTGGATGTGATGGTATACACACACACACATACACACACACACACACACACACACACACATACCTCCCAGCAGAGAAGCAGAGGCAGGGAGATCCCTGGGACTCACTGGCCAGTCCACCCAGCCTACTTTGTCAGCTCCGGGCCAATGAGAGACCCTGTCTCAAAACAACATGATGGCATTCCTGAGCATGGCCTCCACATACTTGTACATACTCACATACACACACATGATAATAGTAGTAATAATAAAAACACTGGATTCGCATTTATAGTTACATCACTGCATCAAGGAGATTCTAACATGGTTGCAAATTTACAGTGAATAACAAAAACTAACCTACGCCAGCTCTCCAGAGAAAAGGGAAAACTCAGTGTTGGGTCCTTGCATTCAGCTCCATTGATTATTTTCAGTTTCCAGAAAGTTTGACAAGCAAGAACATTGACACCCCCTTGTGCAGGTCAAGGGACTTTGATTCAAGGAGATGATAGTAATTTGGGAGTCAAATAATCCAGGTTCCAACCCAGATCTGCCTGGCTTTGAAAACTTCACAAGGCCAAGGAAAGGTTTTACTCACAGGCCCAGGGACATACTGTTCTGTGTCTGCCTCAATGACTGTCTACAGTGGTAGAGCCGTCAACTTTCAGACATGATTGAATAGGGTTCCATAGACCTTCATGCAGGCAGTTGAGCCTACAGTAAAGGGACATTGGCCCAGGTTCCAGAGCAGTCCTTGCTATTCTGAGACTGCCCAGAGACCAGCAACAACCACCTCCAGTAGCCTGTCATAAATGAAGAAGTTAGCCTCTGTCCCAACCTCATGCTTCTGAATCAACATGCTAAGGATTACACATGAGAGGTTCTGCCTTCAAGCCTGACCATCTGGGCTCCTGGCCTCATTAGTGTGGTGAACTGAGAGGGAGGCTGGTTCCATTCACTTCTCAACTGTTAAAGGTCCCTGAATGGTAAATACATGGCCCAAGTACAACCATCCCATCCAGTGACCAGAGCAGACATTACTAATCAATCAGGTGACTCTTGCTCTCTATGCTCAGTCAGAAACTGCATTTTCTTATTCTCCAGGGATGTAGGAAGCCCTGTCATGGGACTGTGAAACTTTCTTATCACTTCTACCTATCCCACCCATGTGATCTACCCTTCTTTATTCACAGGTTCTTTATATCCACTTTAATTAAGCCTGTCTTCCTAACATCCTATCCAGTTTAGCAATTGTTCTCTATAAAAGTATTTAATAAACTATAGAAAAGTAATTAAACAGAAGTTGAAAGCCACCAAGTGTAAATGATGGATTTCTCCCAATGGCAGAGAGTATCTGCCAGGTGAACAAGAGGATATGAGTTCAGAGCCCCATCACCCATCTAAAAAACTGGATGTGCTAGTACAGCCTGTAACCCCAGTGCTGGGGAAACAGAGGCAGGTGGATCTCTAGGGGCTTCTGGGAAGCTAGTCTAGTCTGTCAGTGAGCTCCAGGTTCAGTGAGACTCTGTCTCAAAAAAATAAGGTTGAGATATATGGAAGAAGACATTGAAAATCAGTCTCAGACTTCCACATGCACATACAAGTACTGTGTCCCCTGGCCACTCAGCCCTGTCATCTATTGGGGACTGGAGCCTGTGTCTTTGCTGCTGAGAAAAGCCGGTCTACCTAGTCAGTGTTGATTTCTGTGGCCTTCACCCACCTTCCAGGCCTCAAGTGCCGCATGCAAAGAGCTCAGAAATAGCAGCAGTATTCTGAACACCCCTTTTGTCCACATGGAATGGAGACCAATCCCTCCACTGAGCTGGTATGCAGCCAGCCAGTGGGAAGCAGCCCACGTCAGTAAGAACCAGAACCCAGCAAAGGCATACAGACCAGCTGGATCCAATTTCAAGTGACAATTAATGGCAAATTCTTGTAACCACATTAAGGGCCATTGTCGTTCATTTGAAATCGGTTAAACATGAAAAAAAAATGAAAACCATCTTGAGTTCATGCAATATAAATATTTGTCTGTGTTTTTTGCCAGTGTCCCAGAGAGACCAGAAGATGTTGGCAGACTGGTGTTCTATACACACTCCACAAAGAGGGGGGTGAGGAACCTGACTCTTGTTGGGTTCAACTATTTGTCAACTTTTCCATTTCTTCAGTCAGAAGATAATTAAACAATAAGCAGATGTCAGAATCTAATTGGTTCAAGGAAAGCTTGCTCAACGGCTTGTGGGGCTTGTGCTTGCTGTGAACTGCCATACAGAAAGCCGCTTAGCTAGCTTCTCTCACCATGGAAGCAGAGCTTCCCTGACGAATCTGCCGATGTGCAGTCACACTTGACATCAAGGAGCAAACGAAAAGCCGGGTGTGGTGGCACACCTGGACTCCCACACCCCTGAGACCCAAGCAGGAGGATCACAGGTTTGAGGTCAGCCTAGAATACTTAGCAAGACCCTGTCCCAACTTTTTTTTTTTTTAAGTAATTCTTAGGAAACAATTTGAGGAAACAAGATGAGACACGGAGACTGTAGATTCAGGGTGGATCTTCCTTAAAGGACAAAGGAGAGAGGGAGAGAAGACAGGAGAGGGAGATGAGGGGTGGAGAAGAGGAGAAAGAGGTGAGGGAGAGAAAGCATTTCTGGGGGAAAGATAGGCAGGTCCACCATTCAGCTCCACTGCCTTTGCCTGGGATTGCGTAGCAGCGCTCTGAGGTCGTTCCTTCATCCGAGGTAGCCTAGAGTGGTCTCTGCCCTCAGTCTTAGGGGGTTGTCAGGAGATTAAAAAAAATCAAACATGAGAGGTTGAAAATTGTGTAATGTGCTAAAACTGCCTTAATTTTCCAAAAAGATGGGAGGATGCTAGGTAGAAGAGCATCACAGCAGAGCAGGGTCTGGGTGGGAACCATCTTCTTTCTCCACCCTGCTTTGACAGCACTGTCAGCGTGGCCTGGGGTCCCTGTGTCACGCCATCTAGTGAAATGGCTCTATCAGAATCTACCCCCAGGACTTGAAATACACAAAGCATACACCACATACCGTACACACTCAGAGACACATACAGATGCACAGGGAGAGAATAAAAGAGAGAGAGAAGCATGGGGGGGCACGTGGAGACACGCAAATGAACACACTCAGAGAGACATAGATACAAGCACACATACACACAGAGAGATATACAGAGGCACGCACAGATACATGGATACAGACACACATACATACATGCACACAAAGACATATACATATTATGAGCAACTGTATCACATTTCTGTCTCCATGCTTTCCCATCATGATGGGCTGTACCCTCAAGCTGTAAACCCAAATCAACTATTCCTTAAGTTCCTTTCATTAGGTATTTTGATTCAGCAATGAGAAAAGTAACAGTACAGAAGATAGACAGAGATGAAGAAGGTCCACAGAACACATATGGGCCTTCGCAAGGCTGTACTCAGCCTACCTAAAAGAACAGGAAGTAGTTTAGGGAGACATCAAGTAGGAAAGGGGGAGACTCACGGACGCTGCCGTGAAGCCAGTGTGCTCTGAGAAGGGTGGGTAGACTTGCCAGCCCAGAAAGAAGATGTGAGTAGTGAAGGAGTATGGTTGGAAAAGCCAAAGAACACTAGATTTCAGGGTCCCTGAGTGAAAATGAAGCCTGCAACATTATCCTAGATATGGTGGATATCTTTGCATGGCTCTTGGGCAACCGAATGACCAATCACATTGAGCTGTTTGTAGGAAGGTTAATTTGGCAGAGAGGAGTAGATTGTGGCTATTCCAAATTGGGTACCCTATGCAACAGGTACAAAGGGACAACACCAAAAGCAACCCTCTCCCACACACACACACACTTCCTGACCACAGGAAGAGGAGTGCAAAGGATCCCCTCAAAGCAGCTCTTGTGGCTATGCCAGCCTCAAAAGAGCAGAGCGGGAAGCGCATCGCATCCTGAACATGGAAGAGAAAACACATTCTTGGAAGAGTTCTCTCAAACCCAGCCACCCACAGTCCCAGAAAGGGGCTGGCAATCTGCTTCTCCTGGCATTGGATCAGAATGTTCCTGAGGCCAAAGGGACCCGAACAAGTTCTTCTGCTCATGTGTGTGAGAACAGCCTGATGGGACCATCTGTCTCTGAACAGGCCCCTGATGGGGGAGACAGAGTCAATACCCCCTCCCCGAAAGCAGCACTATTTCAGAGTTCCAGAAATGCAAACTGCAATGTCCCCAGTCACTCTGGGGTCCTCTCTCTGGCACTCTGCTTGATTCTTTGATGTAGAATTGCAGGTGTAGGGACTGCCCTTTAAGAAGTCCTGTATCACAGACATCTCAGAATGTATACATTCAGGGTTTGAGGAGTCTGAGGGGTCTAACCTCCTCCAGTGCTATTCAAGCATTTATGAGTTAAATATGAAACATCCCTAAGAGATTTGTGTGTTGAAGTTTTGGTCACTCAATAAAGAGGTGAATGGATCATGAAGACATTCACTTCATCAAAAGTTAAGCTGCTGAAGGGTTCTTAGCTGAATGGGCTGTTAGGAGACTTAGGCCAAATTGAAGGAAGTAGCTCACTGAAGAATTGTATCCTGAAGGGTTTATCTTGCTCCTGCTCCCTCCTCTGGCTTCTTCTCTGCTTCCCAGCCACCATAAAATAAAAAGCAACAGAGCTAGCCAACCTTGACAGAAACCTCCAAGACCTCAAGCAGAACGAAATCTTATCTCCAATGCTAGTCAGTTTTGTTTGTTTGGTTGGTTGTTTTGTTTTGTTTCATGAACTTGACATAAGCTAGAGTCACCTAGGAAAAGCTGACATCATTTGAAGAATTGTCTCCATCAGAGTTGGCCTGTGGACATTTTCTTGTGGGGCATTTTCTTGACTGCGGCTTCATGTAGAAAGGCCCAGGCCACTGTGAATGGCACCTGAGAAGGTGGTCCTAGGGTATGTAGGGAAAGGCAAACAAACAAGAAACGGAGCAAGCCAGTAATCAGCATTCCTCCTTGGTTTCTGCTGCAGCTCCTGCCTCCAAGTTCCTGCCCTGACTTCCCTCAGTGATGGAGTGTGACCTGGGAGTTGTAAGCTGAAATCAAACCTCTAGTCCTCAAGCTGGTTTTGGTCGTGGTGTTTATCACAGCAATAGAAACCGTAAGACACCTCTTTGAAGCTGATTTACCTCTGGCATTTTGCCACAGCCAAAATGTAAACTGATCTAGGGACTGGAGAGATGGTTCAGTCGTCGAGAGCACCTGCTGCTCTTTCGGAGGATTCGACTTCAATTCCCAGCACCCACATGGTGTCTTACACCCATCCATAACTCCAGAGGATCTGATGCCCTCTTCTGACCTCCATGGGCGCCAGGCCCACATGTGGTGCCCATACATACATGAAGGCAAAACACTCATATAAATAAAACAAGATAAATAAATCTAAAAAAGAATCTTAAGGGACAAATCTACTAGGTAAGCAGCAAAAGTCTAAAGGGATGCATACTCAAAAAGCACAGACCCTCAAACTTCCTACAAAAATCTCTGCTCAGGATTGGCCCTGTAACTCTTTAAAGAACTTTCTTTTAGTCCCACACCGACATGGGAAGAGGCCCTCCTTTGACAGGGGCTCTCCATAGCTACTCCAAGGTCATTCTCTCAACCACCATGTCCTGGTGTTGTGAGATTGGTGTTGAGAGTGTGAGGGGGCTTAGGGAAGGGAGAGCAGATGGAGGCCTTGGCTGAAGAAAGCAGAGGCAGCATCAAAACTGGGAGACGGGAAGATTTAAGGGTTCTTTGGGGACAATGGTGGCAAAGAAGTGGGGGGTCTGATAGTTAGAAGGAAAACTAGAAAGCAAGCGTCGCAACAAGGAGGAAGGAGTACTCAGATGTATCGGAGGTTCTCAGAGGGCGCTTGGTGTGACAACATGGAGGTCACTGATGAACTTAACAAAAGCGGTGTCTTAGTCACTGTTGGACTGCTGTGAAGAGACATCATGACCCGATAAAAGAAACTCTTGTAAAAGAAAGCATTTAATTGCCGGCTTGCTTACAGTTTCAGAGGTTAGTCCCTTATTATCATGGCAGGGAGCATTGTGACATGCAGGCAGACATGGTGCTGGAGAAATAGCTGAGAGTTCCACATCCCAGTCTGTGGGCAGGAAGAAAGGGGGACGGCCTGGCATGAGGTTCGAAGAACACCCCAGTGACACACTTCCTCCAACAAGGCCACACCTCTTAATCCTTCTGATCCTTTCAAACGGTGCCACTCCGTGGTGACAAAAGATTTGAATATATGAGCTCATGGAGCCCATCCCATTCAAACCACCTCAGGCAGTGTTGCTGGAGTGGAGGCTGCAGAACTCGGATCCAATCACCTTCCCCACCCTCTGGCCTCCATTTGCCCAGCCCCACCTCATAGACAAGGAAGCTGAAGCTAAGAGAGATGCTCTGACTTGCCTACCGTCTTCTGAAAGGCACAGCTGAGATTCCACCCTGTCTCACTGCTGCTACCATGATGCCCAGGCCGATGGTCACGGTGGTGAGATAATGGCAACAGTACCAGATGTGGGGCTGGTGCTGATGCTGATGCTGGTAGTGTTGATGATGATAGCGATGATCGTTCATTTGGGGGAAATGAATCGTGATTGTGAAGTTAGGAGGAAAAAAAAAAGACTGCTCTGTGGAGTCCAATAGATCCAAATCTGTAATATGTCTCCAAGCAGTCAGCAACATCTGAGTTTTTCATGCTGTAAGGTGGAGAGCCGATTGCCTGCCCCAGAGGAGGGTCCTGAGAAGACTGTGCATAGGAAAGCTCCCAGAAGCCACTGGCTGACTTCCATAAGGTTCACCGATCTCCATGGCACTCTGGGAACTACCAGGACTTCACTGAGGTCTCTCCTCCTGAGCTAGCCTGCCCCTCCCCAGTCCAACTCCAATCCCAACCAGTCCACAGGGATTTCAAAGTCAATCATGGCCATTTTGATGTCTGCCTGCCCTTTGCCCCAGGTCCCTTCCTTATGCATGCCCTGCTGTGACCCCACGTGGGGGGGGGGCACAGGCAGGGAGCTCACCACCCAGCTCTTGCCTGCTCCCTGACTGATGAAAGCCTCAGAGATGGATGAGAGAAGAGCAACTGTTCACGGAGCACTGTGCTATTTCCAACTCTCCAGGATCTTCAACCAGGAAAGAAGCCTAAGAATTGGAACCACAAAGGTCTGGACCAGGTTTTCTTCCACTGATGGATAAGCTCAGCTATCTCCTCAAAGAGCACAAGGGAGAGTTTATTCTGGACCCAAATATGAGTGACCATGGCCCAGGGAAGACAGATTCAGAGCACTCTAGATTCCATATTCCACAGCAGTAGCAGTTTGTTGAAGTGTTTATAGAAACAGAACAGAGAACATCAGGTACATTTAAGATGCGCTGGTGGACACACCAGGTAGGCGGGTTAAAGCAAAGAGGGGGGATCTCAGCTCCAAGACCAGATGCTATCTAGCAGCTTTCTCACGACTTTCACCCAGGCTTATAGACTGTGGGTTGGTGGGAACTAGGGTCTGCTGCTACATTCCAACGGGTTGACCTGATGGTCCCGAATATGTTAGGGCACATACAGAGGAGCTCAATGAGTGGTTATTAAGAGAGGGTAAAGATTAGCCCAGGATAATTTGGCTCTGTGTTTGCAACATTCCAACCCCTCCATAGTCATAGAGGTTCTAAGCAGCTAACCAGCCTTCAGAAAGGCTGAGTGTGGCTCCAGAAGGCTGAGTGTGGCTCCAGAAGGCTGAGTGTGGCTCTTCTCAGGAAACTTCATTCATAATGCCCACCCTGACACCCACCTCCATGGCCCTTAACACCACCTGTAGTATCTTCCCTCTCTTTCTAACTTGCCTTGTGATGTGTGTGTATGTCCTTCCTTGTTCCAGAAGGCAGACATCATTGCTTCTTCTGCTCCCTGACACACCCTGACACCTAAAACAGCAATGGTTCATGGGAAGTGCTCACTGCCCGTGTGGAGAATGAACAAGCCCGACACTGAGCAGTGAGCATAAACACTGAACAGCTCCTCCTCCAGAATTGAATTGAGTCAGCTCTGTGGGGCTCCACATCCAGGACCCCTGCTCAGCAACCAATTCAGGTTTCTTCTGGGTCTTCACTCCTATCCAATCCCCCATCATCTCAGGAACCCTTTAGTTCTATAGTCTCATTCAGATCAGCCCATGGAAGGTGGCAGGGCTGGCTGTCACTTGAGGAAGAACAGTTATTTCTTAGGCTCAGGAACTTAGCTCTGGCTCAAACAACGGATGTACGCTGGCATTCTGGCTCACCCCTGCTGGGCTTAAGCAAGGCCCTCAGGGTCTAAATGCTCCAGGTCAGAAGGGCAGGAAGTGGGGCTGCTTGTGTTTGCTCCAAGGGGTCTACCTACTGGGAAAACACAGGTAAATCAAACAAGTCTGTTTGTTCTCCCCAGTACAGCAAACAAAAAAAAAAAAAAAAAAACGATTAATTCCCCTCCAAGGCCTCTCTGCTGGGCCAGAGAGGCACGATTAAAGTAATGGGAAGACAAATATTTTCCTGGAGAAAATGATAAAAACCTGAGGTAGGGAAAGCACACAGCACCTTGCAAAGGGCAGCTGGTGTAGAGGGTCCCAGGGGTAGTCAAGGAAGATTCCAGAAAGGCAAAAACATGTAGCCTGTAAGCTCTGGGCTTGGAAGGGTGCAAGAGGCAAAGCCTGGGTGCACCTTACAGATAGCAGGAAGGACTCCTGGGGACTCCCGGGCTTCTGGAAGGACAGTAGATGCATAGAAGGGTCAGCCAGGTGTGAGGGGCAATGGTGCTCAAAGCAGCCGGTGCCTCAGGCTCCAGGGACCTTGTGTGGTCCACCCTCCTTCCCATGGGATTATCATCTTGTTGTTGGAGAGAATTCCTGCCTCCTGATACAGGCCAGAGCCAGAGCTAAACCCAGATATGTTTGGGCTTGCCTTCTGTCATCTGCCCATCCATTCAACTCATTCAGGCACTCCAACTTGTCACTCATATGTATAAGGTACCAACTGCCTACCAGGTCCTGACCAGTGGTCTTCAGCAGGCTTTTATGTCCTCTGAGCCTCAATGTCACCATCTGTAAAATGGGCTGGTGGCCAAGTGTTGAGAAAATGATGATAAGCCAAAAAAAAAAAAAATAGGGCAAATAGCACAAGCCTGGTCCCCTGAGGAACCTCCCCCAGCTCTCCAGGCCCTCCTTGTCTCAGCCAGGTATCCTTTGTCCTTTCCACCCACACCCCACTCACTCTTATCCACACTATAGTACCCACTCAAGCTCCCTGTGTCATGGTTGTCCCCGAGACCCAGTCCTTCTGTGCGTGTTCACAGGTACCCTCTGGCCCTCCTTCCTGTCCACGCACAGCAGCCATATGTAATAGCCACACTGACACAGCCCTGCGGTCCCCAGCAGCTCACCCAGGACTCCAGCTGAATACCTAGTTCTCTCCTTCCCTTTTAGACTTCCTATCTCTCAATAAGACCATAAACTCCACTTCCACACTTCCTCCAGGAAGCTCTCCTTCCTCAGCATGGGTTGTTTGTCTTCCCACAGCACTCCATGCTATCCTGGACCATCTGCCCACTCTCACAAAGAAGTGTTTTGGGCCCAGGAAAATGGCTCATGTTCCTGTGTCCTCAGGGTCAGACTCTGGATGTGCCAGAGTCCCCCAGTTGACAGAGGTGCCCTGTGGATTAATGCTGAATGGCTTGGGGGGAGGGGGGCGCAGAGCTTCTGTTCCTCGTTCAGACAACAAAAGTACTTACGGAGCATTTCATTTGCTGGGGATAAACCCCTGTGCCAGATCCCATGGGCAAAGCAAAGGAGAAGCATGTCTTCTTCACTCGAGGGATGAACTGTCCACCTAGGAATGGACGGAGAGGCACACAAGTACAAATGGTCATACATACAGATACATAGATAAATCAATGTCTGCACCTGGGTGGTAGCTCAGTTGAAAGAGTGCTTGCCTGCCATACACACGGCCCCGTGTCTAATCCCCAGCACCTCACAAACAGGTTGTGGTAGTCCACACCTGTAACGCTAGCACTGGGAAGTTGGAGACAGGAGGACCAGAGGTTTTCAAAGTTAGCCTGGACTATACAAGATGTGAGAGAGAGAGAGAGAGAGAGAGAGAGAGAGAGAGAGAGAGAGAGAG